>LT642333.1:0-22585 GCA_900128585.1 Stramenopiles sp. TOSAG23-3 | reverse complement strand
AGGGGAGGGGGGAGGGGGGAGGGGGGAGGGGGTTGTGGTGGTCCGTCCGTCCGTCCGCCGTCCGTCCGTCTAAATATTATATAAATAAATAGACGACTATTACGTAGTCATTACCGTAGTGTCTATCTATTTGCTCGTTTTTGATCTGTAATCTGAATCCGATTGATCACTTTTTTTTTCTACTTTTTTTTGATGCAGATTTTTTATTGTTTTCGTACTTAAAATTAGGCTTTATTATTATTAGACTATCAGATTGATTATTGAAAAATCGTCGAACAACATCCTCCTCCGTTCAGTATCTTTGGCGCGGAATTGAAAAAGTGCAAACAACTTTGTGTTAAGTATTTCAAACGAAGAGATCTTTATTAAAAAAAGATAATTTTCATAATTTTAAAAAGTCAAATGCCCTTTCAGATACATAAAATTGTGCCCCGATAATTCCTAACCCCAATCTTACAAATTAATAAGTGTTCGCCCGGGTGATATTTGGTCGAAATCGCCCATTTCACAAAAAATTGTCCCTAGGAACCACAATTCCAAGTCATTAGAGGGCAAACAATTTATAAACGTTCGTTCAGGATCGGACACCGAGACCAAAACTATTGCACTATCTAAACTTATGGAGATATACGTTCCCTGTGCTTTCATTTGTCATTTTCTGGCGGAACGCTTCTGTACTTTGAAATTCGAGTTAGATTTTTATTCGCGCCAAGGACACTGAACACTTTCTAGAACAGGTGTCTACTATAACATTTTACTTAAAAAAACCAACGACGGTCGTGTTTCTTCAGCTTTAAAGAAAATGAGAATTATGTCATTTTTTGTTGTAAGTTTGTGTTGAAATATATTTCCATCGTTTTTACACCGGAAAGAAATTAATATTTCTTTGAAGAGATGCTGTGAGGATCTAAAACACCGATTGCTAAAACAAAAAAAGAAACAAAAAAATTGCAAAAGAACAATTGTTGTTGGAACATTGCAACAAAGTTGGGTTTTTATTTTAGTGCTGTGTATATGTATATTACTTTAACCAAAATTTATTGTTTGTTGTAACTTTTGTGTTGGAATATATTTCTTTCATTTTAATAACGAAGAGGCATGTTACTTTATTTTAATAGATACTGTGTCTATATAAAATACCGATTGCAAAAACAAACAAAAAAAGGAAAAGAAGACTTGTTGTTGGAACAAAATAATAACACCACCCTGCTGCCTGCTGCTGCTGGAGAGAAGTTAGTTAGAAGTTAGAACCTCTCCCCAACACAACCAAAATTGTCTTTTTACATATTCATCCTGATCCAAGCAACAGAAGAAAGAAAAAAATTCTTCCAACTGACAGTGGCTACAATATGTCAGTAATCGTTCATTTTTACTAGGCAATTCCAACCAACGGGGAAAGGCTTTATAGTTTCAATACCCCGGCAGGGTTGGCAGATAGAGGAGTGTGCGAATGACGTTAGGTTCAAAATCTAGCATCGCCGGACGGCGGTTTCCGGTCTTTTTTCTATTTTTAGTGGGAGCGTTCGCTTCGGAAAATCCGATTTTTAAGAACAGTAGCGAATGTCAAAGACACTGCTCTTATTATACCGAATCTCGTGTGACGGGCCAAGCTTTTAAAACGGCCAACTGTGAAAAGAAGCCAAAAGAAGACACGTTTGAGTGTGTGTGTTATACTGACTTTCAGTACAGCACGCAGCTTAACTCGTGCAAGCACGCGTATGCCGAAGACAACGCTTGCATGATTTTGAACTATGTTTTTACCGTGCCAGCCTATGTTTGGTTGACGGTACTGACAGTTGGTATGATCAATACGAAGATCAAGCAGTACCGGAGAGGTTTTCAACGAAGGAGCATGTTGCTGTTGCGGCCTGGCCACAGACAGAATCTGTGCGACTATTGCGGAAACGTCGTCTTGCAGGCATCGCACCTTATACTTCTCATGTGCCTTTCACGATTGATCGTGCATGCTGTCGACGGGCCACAACGCTACTGGCTTGTAATGCCCGGAGTGAGCCGGGTCATCTTAGACGTGGGACTTAAGTGTTACTTTGTAGCCGGGCTATTTGTCTTTCAAGCTTGGGGGCAGGTCACGAACGACACCGTGCGAGCGCAAACAAAGAAGAGGCGTTGTGTAACACTCCCTACAGTCGCCAGTCGCACGAAAATCGTTTCTTTCATGATTGCAGTGTTATCTATTGTTTTTAGCGTAAACGAAATTGTCCCGTATACTGGCCGGTACACCATGTACTCATATATTTACCAGATCACGGGGTTGTATGTAAACGGTATCATTGCGCTCCTCTGCTCCGGCGGTTTCATTTACTACGGTAGAGAAGTGATCAGCATGTTGAAAAAGCACGGGGCAGCGGAGACGGAGGCGCAGCGCAAGCGCAGGGAAGCGCTGAACATCATGTCGTTTTACATTGTGTTTGCGGGGAGGTGTGCGCTGACGACCCTTGTTGGGGTCGGTGCATGCCAGTGGATCCAGCTGTGGGTGGTGGGTGCCATACTGGGGTCGCTGTTCTTGCGGGCTGTTCTACCGGTTGGTAGAAGGGGTCGGGATCGTCCTTGTACTGCGGTTGATCGAAGGCGGTACCAGATCACGTTTGTGGTACTGCCGAATGTTTCAGACACCAAAAGAAGAGGTTCCGCGCGACCCTCCAGCCCATATTGAAGAAAATTCTATAGAAGTTCGGAGGACTCATGATTTTGAGGATGAGGAGTTTGACAATGTGGCCGTAGGGGAGAAGACGGGTGAGTGAACTTCCTCATCCGATATCTCACTCATAGATGAATCATTCCTTGTGTGGTTTTCCAAGCAGCGGCGTGTATGTTTTAAAGGTGCTCGTTGTCTGTCTTGTAAACCAATCAAGGAATTGTCATTTGTGAATTGAGACTCATAAAAACAAAAAATTGGCTATTATTTTTTTGTCTACTCATTAAAACAAGAAACATGAGAGTCTTAAAACATACTATTATAATAAACAAGAAAATTGGCTGTTATTAATTAGTTAAATAACAGCCAATTTTCTTGTTTTATTATTAGTTTGTTTTTTTTAAACAAGAAAATTGGCTGTTATTTAAGTAATTAAAATTAATGTACTGCGAACTGAAATCTAGATTTAGACGGATCTGCAATAGGAGGAGATATTGTTCTTGGACTATCATTCTCAGATGTACTCCATTTATGATCTGAATCAGTAGATGGATTAGCACTGCTTCCACATGACCCATAATCTAAAAACAAGAAAATTGGCTGTTATTTAAGTAATTAAATGTACCCATAATCTACTCATTAAAAATAATCAGTTCGCAGTACATTAATTTTAATTAGGATAGACGACTCTACTTAAATAACAGCCAATTTTCTTGTTTTAATATATCATATGTCGTTTAAAGGGGGATTAAGGAGTAAGTTAGCAATCTCGTTAAAGAGTCGATTAAGTTTAGTCAATATGATAATGATAAACATCAGCCATCTGGGGGTGTATTATGATTCAAGGTGTGTTGCGTATTTTTTGGAGGAGAGTTTTAATCAATCCACGCACCGTTCGATGCGAGCTATTCTCTCTTTGTACCAATTTTCTACTTCTGGACCGAAGGCTTTCCTCCATATTCCCCCATAAAACTTGCGGTTCTCGTAATATCGCTCTATGACGCGCCTTGTCGTGTGAATACCAATAGCGTTGTGAAGCTTCCGTAGGCACACCGCGCACAAATAGCAAGGGCTTTCTTCCTGCTCGCTCGTCGTTAGGCACCCGTTCATGCGGCAATGGTAGTAAATACAGTGCTCCAACCCCAGCAGGTGACCAAACGTGTGCGTTAACCGCTTGCAGCTACGGCGAATCAGCGTTTCAGTGTTCTCGTCTTTTCTTCCATTTGAGTTGGCACGCCGTTTTTCCGCAGCGGACATTCCAAACAAAGGATCCATGTACGCGATACTCATGACACCGACCCTATCCTTTGGTACAATTTTTTCTTCTAACCCTTCCCACGCCTTTTCTGCCTCTTTGTACAATGCCTCAATCCCATGCTTCACCTTCTGCAGTTTGTCAGCCAACTTTTTCTCCTTCGCAAGCGCTTGAGCGCGAGCTGCTTTCCCCTGCATGATGGCCTCTGCCAGAACTTTACGATGAGGCTCGATTTCTTCCATTTTTATTGTATTTGCCTTCCGCTGGAGAGCTTCTATTTCGATATCCACTTTGCTTGCAGCGTGAGGATCCACCATCTCGTACGTTGAAATGGCAATGACTATGTATGCGTTGTCTGCACCGTGCCAATCGTGATTCAATTTGTTCCGAAGGTAATCCAGCACCGGGGTGACACACACCTTGACCCGGTCCGCAGACCGGGCAGCCATTTTTTTCCGGCGCCGATGCCGGACCTTTCGGGCCCGAGCCTCCTCGCGCTTTCTTCGCTCAAACTTTCTTTTCACTTCCCGCTGCCACTTCGCTTTCTCATCCTCTACAAGAAGGTCTTCCAACCCATCCGCCTCCATCGACTCTTCATCCTCGCTGCTGCCGTCGTCCCCGTCGTCATCACTCATCCAGTCATGAACATTGTAGAACCAGGAGGGATCTATGGGGACGTACGGCAGTTCGTGTATACGACACCCGTAGCAAAAGCCACGAATGACGTTCACCATGGACTTAATAAGTAGCGGAGAGTAGTCTTTCCCAACTGGACACAGGTAGATATGGGAACGTGCCTCCCCGCAAGGGATTTTCTTGTCTTCGTCTTCCATCCACTGAGGAAACGTTTGCCCTTTTTCACGGTCCCCGAACTTCGCCAGCCATTCATCGTCCCATGGGGACGGGCAGGTACTGAACATTTGACTGTCTGCATTATACACCTCTTTCATTCGGCTCGTTAGACCACTGGTATCCCCCACGGCAGACCGACAGACGTCGTCCTTCGGAGGGAACCATTTTATAGGGCCCGCCGGTGGCAAGTAATACTCAGCCTTCATTTTCAGTTTTAGCTTTTTTACTGCACTTGCCTCTGAGACCACCCCGTACATAAACCCCATTTTCTTCGTTTTGTTCTTCCTTTCTTCGGCATCCCTCTTCCGCTCAATCTCTTCTGCCAATTTTGATGCTTCATCTTGCAAGCTCTGCTCGGCCATTTCCGTGTCCTACTTGAGCGCTCGTTGGGCGACGTTCGCCGTCTCAACCTGCTAGTACGGCCTCGTCCGCTCTAGGTCCTAGAAGTTTCTGTATGGATCACAGACCAGGTGGATTGCGTGAAATTAAGAAATTCTTCCAAAACAAGTGAGGATCAGAAGCTGCACCATAGTCACGAATGTAGGTATTACTTGGCAACAATCAATTTTACACGAAGATGTAGAGAGTATATTTTCATCACAAAATATATTTCGTTATTGTCAGTCGTCCTCTGAAAATAATTATTATTAATTCAATAATCCACGTGGAATAATAATATTTATTTGCTTTTGTTGAGATGTTGTACAACCAACTACATGATATTATAGGTACGGTACTCGGTAGTCTATTAATATACATTGCACAAAAAAAAATAATAATAATAGTATAAAAAAAAAACGGATGTTGTTGTTGGAAAGAAGAAAAAAAAGAAGAAGGAGACAGGAGGAGGAGGAGGAGAAGAAGAAGAGCGCTCCCCTCCCTCCTCCTCCCAGAGCTGACTGACTTGGCAATAATTATTTTTCTTTGCTCCTCCTCCTCTGCTCTTCGTACAGAAAAAAAAATATAAAATAAAAAAAAAATATAATACAGTATAATATTATAATACTGTAATAATTTTTATTTTTTTTGTTGATGAATGAACAACAACAACAAGAAGAACAATAATAGTCTGTCTATCAAAATAAAATAATAAAAAAGACAAATAAAAAGTAGTCGCAGCGTCGTCGTATAGACCGACTATAGTAATAATAGTGTCTAATAATATTATATTTTTTTTATTGTTGTTGTTGTTGTAAATAATATTATTATCTTAGCTATTACGAATAATAATAATTTATTGTATCACGTATGAAGTTGAAACTTTGTGCGTTCGCGTTCTATTCCATGGAGATGATAACATTAAAACGAATTGTTCAATTGAAGAACAACAAAAAAAGGGCAAGAAATTTGTTAAAAAGGCTTCTTGGTTGCCGACAAGATGTCGTTTAAGCGTGGTTCTCTTATGGGGATATCCGAGAATGACGAACCCGAAGAGACTGAAAGGCAAGGTTCACTTTCTCCGACAAACGATGGCAACGCTGTCCCCCCTCCAAGGCCGACGTCGAAACCGCCTGGCATTCCGTCATGGGAAGCATGGAAGGAGGACAATACTCCCAATTATCAAGAAGCAGCAGCGTGCAGCAAGGTGTTGAACAAGATAGAGCGGGACTCAAGAACAGGGTCAATCTTTCTCAGTTCTCCGGACAACCTAAGTGCTGGGGGCAAGGTAGATCATGGGTCGTCCAGTTGGCAGAAGAAAAGCGGAATTGGTCGAAGGGCTACGTTTACACTGAATGCGATGAAAGACAAGTTCTTCAGTTCAACAAAAGATTCAGATGAAGCGACTGACTACAAGCTTACTCGCAAAGACGCGGTGAGAGACATTTCTTCAGGCATCGCAAGAAGCCATGTCCTGGAACAACAGGAACTTATTGTGGAGCTGCTTGCCTTGCTGGAAAGTAGAGGTTTTGACGGTACGAGCGACAAGGCATTTCAAGCCGGGGTATCAAAATTGCGTTCAAAAGCGGAGTCTATGCTTCGCTCGTTTAAAGCAGTAGAATAATGGCCCCCTAGTCTGGTCGAAAAGCATTCCCTTTTTTCTTAGTTCTATTGAATGTAGTAATCCAACGTTTAAAAAGATAGTCTAGAAAGTGGACACCATTTTGTTGTTTTTTTTGAAGATTTTTAAAAACAAAAATTGGCTGTTGTTATTTAAGTTTAAAAACAAGAAAATTGGCTGTTATTTAAGTAATTAAAATTTAATGTACTGCGAACTGAAATCTAGATTTAGAGATTCTAGGTTTGCATTCCTTCATGAAGTTTAAATTAAAATTTAGCTTTCTCATGTACCGCGAAAATGAATCTGCTCCTTTGGTCCATTAGAGGTATACGTTCCTTCATGCACTGCGAACTTATGTCTGCTCTTGATTGTGGTTTTACTAAAAATCAATATACCCTTGTCACTTAGTGTTGACTATCATTCTCAGATGTACTCCATTCATGATCCGAATCGGTAGGTGGATTAGCAATGCTTCAAATGACCCGTAACTTCCTCATCCGATGTCACACTCATAGATGACTCATTCCTTATGTGATTTTCCAAGCAGCCTCCTCGTATATAATACCAATGTTACAACTGTGTATGTTGTATGTGTATCCTCATCACACATATTATCATCATTAAATAGTATAATTCCAATAAAATATGTGAATACGCTATTATATATGATAAAATCTATATATTATTAGGAGATCTAACCGGTAGAGAAAAAAGAATTGGAAGAAAAGCCAGAGAGACCAGAGCGTGCATGAAAAAGGGAATTAAACATATATCTAAATATTCTAGCAATGCTAACTTAATCCATGTCTATGAAGAAGGCCTCTTCGTCTGATTTGGAGGTTATGTTCTCCGACTTTTCCGGTTTCACGTTAAGCTTTTGGTACACTTTCTTCTCCGTTTCATCCGCGTCTTTATGGACTGCGGAGTCGTTTACACGACGTTTCAACACCATCATGTTGTCGTGGGTCTTCTTCGCAATCTCTGCCCTGATGTCAACGGGCACTGGGTCCCCGCACGTTCCCCCCTCATACTCGTCCCCAAGGCACAACTTTCTGTTCGTTGCTTTCGAGTACATTGGGCTGCTACACGTTGGATCCGAAAGGCTGTCTAAAATACTGTCAACCACCGTCATGACAGGCGATCCCTCTGCGGCACCGATGGCACCTAAAATCATGGGTCGATAAGAGCCTCCGGAGCGGACTTTTCCAATGTCTTTGATTGCGTCTTTGGGGATGCAACCATTGAACATTGTAGCGCATGCAGATTGGCATGGCTTCATTTGTTGGCACTGCAGGTTGCACCTTGGCAATAGGGAATGGCATACCAAGTTGGACATACTCGGCAAGCATTTCTGGAACTTGGCCTGGTCTTCAGGTTTGAGCATGACGCTCACCATGGGAAGCAAGTCAAAAATTTTCGATATCCCTTCCGATATTTCCTTGACGCTTGACTTGGAAACGTGCGAGCCAACGGTCCCGTAGTAGAAGTCCTCCGTGCCAGTGCAGACTTTTGGGGCAGCAATCTTGACGCACTTGCCGTGGCTAATGGGAGTTTTCATCTTGACACTTCCTTTTGGAACTGCACCAAACAGTTTCAACTTTGGGCCTGCCTTCGATATGTTCTTATCGAGACGTGGCATGACCCCGTGCAATTCCGATGGCGTTGTTTTCCCCTGCCCCGAGCGAACGTTTGAACGCCGCAAGGACAAAGAAGTCGCCAGCGTCGCCAGGAGAAAACAGACGAGAATACCAACGGTGACCTTCATTGTTCTTTGCAACCACCCAATATGCTATTTCTTTTCTTTCAAGTACGGACTGTTTCTTTTGGGAATGCTTTCTTTCGCTTACTTAATCAAACCCACCTCTACCTTACGTACAAACTGTTAAATATTCAAACTTACTCTCTCTCCACTCTCTGTGTGAAAATAAAATTGTTCCCTAACAATGCAAATTGCTCTTGCTCCGTCCTTTAACCATACCTGCTCACTCACTCCATTCCTTCCTACTTCGTTGTTTAATCCTATTTCATGTACGATGGATGACCTATAACCTAAAGCAGATCGCTGTTCTACTTCTTCCCTATTCTATATTATTTAAATATGAAGATTTTATTACACTCTGTACACTCCTCACTCACACTCCTCATTTAATCATATTGCTGCATTCCATTCTATTAGTATAGCATAGCATATGTCACACACATACAATACTATTAATGCTAATGCTATATAAAAGAAGGCTAATTATTAAGAGTTAAATAATAAGAAACATTCCCCCCCCCCTTTTTTTTCTTTCTCTTTTTGATTTTGCTTTTGTCCTTCGTCGTTTTAGTTGAGTTGATGAAAGGGTTGTAATGAATCAATATAATAAATAAACACAGCATCAATGTTATTTGATGTATTTATACATGTTCTCCTCATTGGCAGCTTCAATATATTTAACATCACACAGCATCAGCTAAGCAAATTAATTCAACTGCAGAACTCGGGACATTTGGTATAATTCCTGTACCCGGTACCAGGTACTTGTAATTTATTATAATACCTGTATGTGTAGTATGGGTTTTTTGTTTTTATTGGATTTTTATTGTTGTTGTGATTTTTATTGTACTGTTGCCTGTTGCGATAGTAAAACTAATACTGGTACTATTAGTATTGTTGGGGGTTTGTTCTTTTACGAAACGACCTCACAAAACAAGACTTTTACAAACGGACCATGATTCGAAGCAGTTTTAAGATAATGGATTTTAATGAAACAGACAGGAAACGAATCCTGCCCGGCATAACTATTATCGCTTCGAACCCGTCCAGCTCCAGGGATGACGGACAGCAGCGAAAGCGGAAGGATCGTCCTTGTGAACGCTGACAAGTATACCTTCACCCTCGACCTAATCTGCCTTACGTTTTCTTTCGTCCTGTTTGCTGCTTCGCTAAAGGTTTTGTTTTACAAACGCTACATCGCAATAAAAAAGAATGTGTTTGAACAGTATGTAAATAAAAACAATTTTTACATTATCTTGTGCCTGACAGTCAGTTACTGTATAACGTACGCTTTAGACGCCATTTTTTCAAAAGACATCCCCGAGAACCTCTGCTGGTTGAAAAACTTGAGCGACTGGTCCTGTATCATTATTGACAAATGGTTGTGGCTGTTTTTAACAATAGAAACCTTTTGTACTGTGAAAATTGATTCCCGTAAAGAGCTTTTGCCCACTGCAAACGTTGCTCCGCGCCAAAAGAGCCCAATGACCAAAGAAAAGTACACGTTTGGAAAAAGTGCTTCTCTACCGTTGCACGGTCACCGCTATCCACGGGGTTTTTCCAAGAGCGAGTGGCTCCGTTTACACAAATATGGAGGGGGAAATCATGCGAAACAGTCCATCCGGACAAAGTCTAGTCGGCGGGCATCATCTCCAAAAGCTGGCTATTTGCCACCAGGTGGCCTTTCCAAACACACTGAATTACTTTTGAAGAAGTACGGTAAAACGAAGCACGCAAAAAGGTCCATCCGGGCAATATGCAAGTCCAGTCGGATGACATCCTCCTTGAAAA
Source organism: Stramenopiles sp. TOSAG23-3 (assembly GCA_900128585.1). Taxonomy (NCBI): domain Eukaryota; species Stramenopiles sp. TOSAG23-3. The sequence goes on along the minus strand of LT642333.1, from coordinate 12,273 downwards.
CGAAGCTTTTGGACGATACTTATCCAACTGACTCGCAGCATATGCAGTATGCGGAGAAGGAAGTTCCGCCAGTTTTATCATTTTTGGCAATGCGACAAGCTTTTGCGCGTGGGAACCGGTGCTTTACATACCTAAAACTGTCCATTGTTATCCTCTTTGCAAACGCCGTTGCTTTTATCCTTTTGGTGTTGGACCTTGGAGGACCAAGCAAGGGCTTGGATTTTTTTTTGCGAAACCGTGATGATTGCCCATTGGGGGGATACGTGAAAATCATGCCTAGTCCATTTTTGTACATATACCTATTGAACATCATGATTGCTTTGCCGTTCATAGTAGGCTTGCAAACGCAGCTTCTGTGGTTGTTCGTGCGTGCGAATAAGAGCACTGTGTACCTAAAGTTATGTGTGATTTGGGCATGTATAATCTGCTGGATCCCTCGGTATTCTGTGCACCGTTTGCTTGAGCTCTCTGCCGACGAGTATGCGTCGTATTGGTCGGATATCATCGACAACATACAGACGATTTTGTGCCTTCAAATGTTTCTGTTAATTAGCCCAAAACTGCGATCATCGATAAACCCATGTGTATTGCCAGCTTCTAGAAATGAGGTGGCGAGGAAGCGGTTCCCTCCTAAGTTTCCGCGATCTCGCAAACGTTACTGGTATAACTACAGGCTGTGGTGTTTTACGAACGAGCGCCATCGCCACGAGGCAACGGAAACGTCGTCCAACAGACGAGAGAAAGGAATGAAGAGAAGTAGGGAAGATGTTTTTTGTGCAATATATACGACTTGCGAAGAAGAAGATTACCCTGAACCTCTCTCCAGCTCCGAGCATTATGCCGCAAATGATGGCGTCGGCCAACCGAAAGTAGACTTACCTACCGATGAGTACATTTTTGATTGTGGTCGAGAGGCAACGAAGCATCGAGAGATCGGGATTGATAAAATCTGATCTGTGGCCCCACTTTTTAAAACCTACTTCTCGCAAGTGAAGTATTCTGCTCTAGTATAGATAAAAAACAAGTTATATTATTTACTGGCACTCTAGCTTGTAAAAATTTGATATTCTGTTTTAAAGTTGTTGGCATACCGAATTGATTAATTTTTCAGTTCTTCCCCACTAACTTTTCCCAGAACGCTTCAACTGACCATTGTAACCAAGCCGTCGCAAGTCTTTCCAAGTTTCTTCCACTTCACTACATGTCTGAGTGTGGTACATATCATACCACCCTCGAAGGGTCAACCCCCCTTTTTTGTGCTGCCCACCACCATCTTTCCAATCAAAATAATCCTCTATCTCTTGCAACTCTACGTCCGTAAAACACCTATTGTTTTCATTTGCAGCAATACTATACAATTTTAGCTCTTCCTTGGAAAGTAAGTTATCTTCGTCTACATCGAAACGTCGAAACAACTCTTCCAGGGCGGTAGCAAAGGGTTTGCTCAACCACTCGTCCCCCGCTATTAGCGGGGCGTCGTCTTCTGTCCATTCCAATTGCTCTTTGTCTCTGGCGTCTACGGACTCCCATTCCCCGGTGTTGGCGTTGAATCCGTCCAATTCAATTGTATAAAGCCCCTTAGCTGCAGAGTATGCCCGGGCAGTCCCACTTTTGCCATTGTAGCGTGATTTCGAGAAACCTTTTAGCACGCAACGAGTGAAACCACTGGCCAACCGCGCTTTTGCCTCTGCCTCTTCATTCATCATAACATCCTGCACTTGCAATTTTAATCGACTTGCTGCCTCTAAGTCTCCTTCGCCGCAGGAGCCTTTCGCCAACATTACTTTCAGCACAACATGTGCTTCCCTTACCGCACCGTTACGGAAAGCCGCCAGAGCGCGAAGAAGGAGGGGAGAGGAGTCCTCATTTACTAAATTAGCCATCTTTTCAAACTGGGCAAGATTGCTCTGGAAAATTCTTGAAAGTCAGCCAAGGTGTAAGTGCTGTGTGAACAGAATAATAAAATAGGTTGCTGTAAAAAGGCAAAAGAATGAACGCCTTTCATTTTTGTAAACATTGCACCGGTAATAGTATAATACCGAAGAGTTCACGACGAAGTAATAATTATATTATTTATAAAAAATATTTTAGTAGTAGTAGTTAAAAGTGTCGTCTTCTTATAGTCAGTCAAGTCTAGTATTATTATTGTCCATTCCGGTCGGTACCGTACCTGGTACCTACCTGTACCTGATATTTTTGAGACTACGTAATTGGAGTGTGCCCAAATACCAACAACAAATAGATAGACAATAGTCTGCTTAGTTATTATATTGATTAATTATAGAGACTATGAAGTTCGAATTTTCTGTTCTACCGGTATCGGTAGATAGTCTATTAGCCAGTACACCGGTAGTCAAACGTTGTCTTTGACTAGGATACTACGTAGTTTGAGAGATTATTACCACAGGTGATAACATAATAAATATAAATATCTATATTTTAATATTACGAGGCCACTACGTAGACATCTAGTAATAAAAAATAATAATATTATTAATAGGTAATTTATACCATACCACCACCAGGTAAAAATAAACAACAACACCAACAACAACAAAAAGCTCTTCTTTCTTCTCTTTGTTGTTCATGCAATTATTACATGTATAAATGAATTAAACGCTGACATTCGAGCATCTACGAAAGGAAGACGGAAATAAGGTATAACAACCCCCATGCGGTGTATTCACCTGTCCGTCGTTCCGAACGATCTTTACAACATAACTGGGCATCTGTGATAAGGTATTTATGGAAAGGGTGGGAGGCAAGGTGAGAAAAATGGTCCGAAGTTTAAACTTGCGGCGGCTGGGATGTTTACTGGCGTTCTCTTTCTGCGCGTGTGCGCTTTATAGTGTAGACATTGTTGCGGGAGAAACAGTTTTGGGGAAGAAGGTCGATTCCAGAAGAATAAATGCAACTGTCGGACTGCATCATAATATAAAGAAAACCCAGGGAAAATTTCCGCACCATGCGGGTCGTTTTCACGAGGAATCAAAACTGACGAAAGAACAACTTGAACGACTCGAGCGTTTCCGCACACGCCGAAAGCGAGCCCCGTTCGTGTTTATGTTTTTGCTGTTCGTAATGGTTGTTGCCCAAGTTTTACTGTGGACGTGGAGAAAAACGCACTACTATTCCTACCAGCAAACCACTTTAGCGGGGTTGCTGCTGTTCCCCTTCATCTTTGCTGATTATTTTCACTTTTGGCGTTTTGTCGCTGTATGGGCCATGTTCCTGGCTTGTACCGGCTATCACGTCTGGTTAGCAACGAGAAACCCGCTGGACGTGAAAACACCGAGGCGCGTATATACATGGTTTTTCCGGCTTTATAAAATTTGCTACGTGATGAGCGTCGGGGGGTACGTGGGAGTCATTCTTGAGTTCCTCGGTATCCGGGCTGCACTGTTTTTGCCACGTTCTTTCAGCGGCCATGCAACAATAGTACTGTTTTATGGGCTATACTTCGGTTTGCTCGGGCGCGACTGCGCTGAGCTGTGTGCGTGGCGGATGAAACAAGCCCTCGGGTACTCGAAGAAAGACGACGACGAGCCCCAACGTATGCTTCCTACGAACATGTGTGCTCTGTGTGCAGGGCAACTAGGTGTGGACACTGAGGCCTTGATCGAAGGCCAAGACTTTGCAGATGACAGCCTTCATAACCATGAGCAGCGCTCTATAACCCGAGAAGAGCGTATCGTTAAACTGAAATGTGGTCATGAATTTCACGAATTTTGTCTACGAGGGTGGGTTATTGTAGGGAAGAACCATACGTGCCCAAACTGTGGCGACAAGGTGAACATTCGGTCCGTTCTGGGCATGACGCCGTGGGAATCGCAGTCCCTCGTTTGGGCTCAGCTCTTGGATGCCCTTCGCTATCTGATTGTATGGAATCCCATCATTTTTATGCTAACCCAAGGAACTCTGTATGAGATAGGATTTTAGAAAACGCATACTTCAGAATTACAAAATAATAAATAGTATACACGTCAAGTACAGTTACTTATCCTATCAATGAAATGACCCCTTCCGGGATTCTATTATCTACGTATCTACTTAGTCGTCTAAAAATAGACGAATATGTTAGTAGAAGAAGAAAGTATGAGAAATTTTATAAGTTGTTATGATTTTCATAAAAGGGGGGGGATAAATATACTTGTATACTCTTACCTGTAAAATGAAATATATGTACTATTATTGCCCTATTCTTAATGTATATTTCCTTTAGGGGAAGAACAATTCAGTCATAAATAATACGAGGAATAATATATTGAAAAAGAAGTCAAATGATCGAAACTATAGATTTTCTACTCATTGTATGAAATAGAAAACAAACCAATATACACTTTATTGAACAGGAAATCAAACTGACTGTTTGTGAACAAGCGATCGCGTGAATTTAATAAGCAAAGGAACATTGAGAAGCCATCCAAACATGACACGGTTTGGACAGCCATCTGTCGTGGTGACCTGCTTGTTGTTTGCAAGCAGTGCAGCAACGCTGTTGCGGGATCCCCACCAGTACACGTACACGATGGTTAGGGGAGGGAAATCATGGTCAACTACAGATGGGTTTAAGTGGGGGGACACAAGGAAACGAGGTATTGAGTCGCTTAAGAAAGGGCTGTGTGACAAAGCTCTCCCCGTCGAGGATGGGATCGAAGAGTCCAAAAAGATCCCTCTCATATTAGAAAGAGTCCGTGACACTGATGGGATGAAAATTAGGACCAAGGACGGGGATGTTAACATCATTGGTGTTCGCAAGAACAGCCCACTTGGCATTTGCCCAAAGGGAAAGACGGACGATTCGTGCTGGAAAGATGTATTTACAAACAAGTTTGACGATGAGTTGCATTTGGTCTGGCACTGCAGTGAACTGGATGTCTATCGACACTACACTACAGCAATGACAACCTTGCCGGGCCACGCGCTGATGTCCTCAAGCAAAACCTCTGTGATGAAACCAGGCCAGTACTTGAATAAATATTGCATGGGAGACCACAACGGGTACCCAGCGCTGAAATGTATGGGAGTCGACCAGTGGTTGTTGGAACGTCACTCAACGGGGCCAACTTCATCTGTGTATCGCCTTCAAGAAAGTGCATCAGGCAACCCAACAGCGACCAAATCATGGGCGTTGAACTTTCATTCGACGATTTTAAAGAAAGGATATGGTTACACTCCAACAAAAGTAAAGAATTGGTCAAAAGGTTGCCAAGTAGTCCCAGGAAAGAAAGAATGGAGGGACATCATTCTTCCTATCATTAAGACAGCGCTCGAGGACGAGACTTTAACTACCGACCACGACGGGCGTTGTTACGGTGGAACTCGGGCGGATTGTTCCAAGTGTCTGAGCTATACACTCCTCGATGACAGCGAAGGCCCCTCCAGGGTATCGCCTGGAAACCCGACGAAGGAGGAAGAGGAGGAAGGAGACAAGAGTTGCGTAGAATCGAAAAACGACTTGATAAACACAGCCATTGAAACAATCTGCAACATCGACAAATCCAAAGGAAAAGCTAAATGCAACGATGGAGATTTTGTGGATTGGGTGTACTGCTTAACTAGTGTAACACGGGGAGAAGCAGAGGCAGTGCGCTTTGGCACCGAAGGTCCCCGTAGCAAACCCTGCAAGATTGAGCAGGGCCAAAAGTACACTTTTTCAGAAGAGGTACGACACTACAAGGCTGTGGCAAAAGATCCAGCGGTGGTGTGCACGAAAAAGAATGGGTACTCTGCCCCCGGTAGCAATGACAAACACGATTGCAGCCAGCACAAAACTAAAGACGATTGCACCACCTCGCAGTCGGATAAAACATGGTGCACTTGGTCAAAACACGAGAGCTCTGCAGTTTCGACGGCCTTGCAAATGTTTTCCTTGAAAAATAGTGAATCTGGGAATTGCGTGTGTGGAAATGGGTTCCATTGCTGCACTAGTGTGGGTCGAGTAAATACGTGCAAAAAGGCGTCGGGATTATAATTTAACTCATCATGGATCCGAGGTCAGCGCGAAATAAGGGATCATTTCGTATGATACAGGTCTTGTCGCTTACGAGGAGTCTTGACTATCATTCTCAGATGTACTCCATGCAGGCATAATGATTGTTTTGTTTTCGTAAATAATACCTTCGTATAACATTAATTTTACTACGGTAATGTCCTATAATAATAGCAAGATACTAAATGTGGAAGCAGCATTTACTTTTAGAATATGATTTACCTTCTTTTTTCTTTTCTTTTTTGACTTAAAACATATGATACTATAATTTGTTTTGATATATCATATGTTTGTTGATTACAGATTACCTTTATGATACCAAGAAAAGAAACATCTTGACACTTGGTAGTAATTGTTCATTGGAATATAACTCCTCTCAGTGATTGACAACCAACGAAAGAAAACATCAAGTTAGGATTAGAGTTGGAAAACTGAAATTGTAATTGATATATGTAAACCTTGAATGTCTAAATCTAGAGTTCAGTTCGCAGTACATTAATTTTAATTACTTAAATATAACAGCCAATTATCTTGTTTTAATTGATATAAAATAAAATGAGAGTCTTAAAGCATACTATCGTAATATTAATTTTTTATAATTAAAGTTACATACTTAATATAAAATAGTAAAATCACAGGAGCAGAGATAAGTTTGCAGTATATGAAGGAACGTAAACATTTAATGGACAAAAGGAGCAGATTTACATTCGCGGTACATGAAGAAGTACCATGGATCATCATTTATTGCCTTTTGTTACCGTGTCGGACGACGTGCCGGTAGACGCTCTATTGGGCGGATTATCACAACATGTAAACGTAGCCTATGGGGCAGCAACCGAGCCTGCCGGGGGCACCTACGAACTTCTTGTGGTCGTGCAAGGGAAATCAATACAATCGGAAATGACGTTCATGTTTTTCGAAGAGACCAATCAGGTGATAGTTTGAATGATGAATACGAATACGCCCTGAAGTGGAAAATCCATGATACTCTTGGTAGTCTTGGATCTTTAGAAGATACATTTACGCAGGTTTATGTATGTACGACTTGAAAGAAATTCATCATTATGATCATCATAATAAGTTTTGAGATAGATCCAGGCATCTGCAAAACAATAATAGCCGCTGTCTCAAACAATTTTATGATAGTCTTATTCTGGAACAAGGAGGAGTTTGGGTTCTTGAACGGTTTTACCTTCTTTTTTCTTTTCTTTTTTGACTTCTTATGATATTAACTTTTTTTTGACTTCTTAAAACATACTATATAATTTGTTTTTTTGTTATTATACTATATAATTGGCTGCTATTTAAGATAAACTGAATTAGGTTTTTCGTAATTAATATTTTTTAGAAACTTTTCTTGGTGGTAACGTAATCACCGAACTCGTTCGGGCTGTTGTAAAATACAATATCCGGGTGAACACTTAATAGTGGGCGAACAAACTCTTGATCAGTGAGTTTGTATGCACCGCTATAATTTAAGCGAACAAGGCGACAGTCGGGGTTGGTCATCCCGAAAAGTGATTCGCTGGTCAACATGTAACACCCGAAAACGCACATGTCTAGAATCCCTGGGTTTTTTGAAAAAATTGTATTAAGTGCGCTTGAATTGACCCCCAGGCAATTAGACAAATCTAAATGGATTAACGAAGACGAATACACCTTGCACGTTTGCCTTATCTTTCTAGCAGCCGACTTTGCTGCACGAGCTTCATCCCTCGGGGGCAACAGCATTCCTTGTTCGGATTGAAGAACATTGCAGAAGGCATCTATTGATTCAAAATTTACAGCATCTTCTGGCCAGCATCCTAAGCGAAGCTCTTTTAGTTTATGCAGATGGTTTGCTATGGAAAGCAGTGCATCGCTGCCTGTACATCTACAGTCCTGGGTTGTAAGGTCTAACTTCTGCAGCAACTTGTGCTGTTGGCAAATACGCGACACCAAACCATTATCTATTGAGGCGCCCCGAAGAGTCAAGTTAACGAGGGAATTTTCTCCAATAAATGGGGGTCGCACCTCGTTTTTCCACAGACTTTCTAGTATATTTTGGAAAGGGAAAAAAAAGTTCAGGGCCACCTCTGTTGCATTGCACCCAAACACCAGCGGTACGCAGAAATTGTATTTCTTCGCCGGCAGTACTCCAGCAGACTTTGACGGCTTTGGAGGTTTTTTTTGGGTTTTCTTCCGCTTTGCGATTGGTGGCAAGGAAGTCCGTTTGGACGTTGGCTTCAGCAATCCTCGTTCGGACTTATTAAAGCTGCGATCAGCGGAACCTTTGGCTCTAGACTTGGACTTGCGGGACGATACTAATTGTTTCGCATTTTTCTTCTTCAGTGGGGAAGCAGGCTTTTGCCGCACTCCACGCATGCAACTAATTATACGTTTCATCTCTTTAACGAAGGTGGCAAAATGCTCAGATGGCTTTTCTCTATTGGCCCAAGATTCTTTTTTCATGTCTACGTAGAAGCCATCTAACGAACGTGGTAAAAGCGGGATCATACCCGAGCTCCATGAGTCAGAGGGCTCCAGTCTATCCTCGTTCAATTCTTTTGTGGTGCGTAATGTCTCGTTGTATTTAATGCTCCAGATACACTCCCAATCAAAAAGGTCAAAATGGTATTCGTTACACATAACCTGGTAGTAAAACACGACATCTCCAGGGAGACGCATGAGCACAATCCTCACTATCCCCCAGGGCAACCGATTTAAAATTTTGCACATTTTTCGTCTGTCCAAAACAACTAATCTTGCCACCTCTGTCGCACACAATTCACTCAACGACGTTGGACTGTACGTGAAGGGTGGCGTGTCGCCTTCCTTTTCATTGTCCAAGAGAGCGTCAAGATCCATTCATCTACCCGCCCGATTCGCTGGCAACTCAAAAGGCGACGCTTGTCTAGAAGTCTAGTAAGTCGACCGTGCATCGTTGCCTTTCCATTAGTTTCTAGTTCTTTGGTTTTCAACTTGCTTGCTATGTATAGGGTAAGCAAGAACACGAGTTTCGAGTTTCGATTACCTATAAATAACTAGCTAATTACGTACAAATAATAATAATTTAAACCATCATACACACATATTATCCGTATTATATAAAATAGCTTCTTAGTTCTAGACGACTATTATTAGACTAGTCAGTTCTAGTAATAGTCGTCTAGTGTGTACGCGTACGACTTAACACAACAAGAACCAATGATGATGAGAAAAATAATTATCTTTGTTGTTGATTATTATTTTTTTATTTTTTATTATTGTGCCGGTTTTTCCATAGTTCCAATAGTCGTACTCGTACCGATAATAATAAAATTAGCTACATCACACATGTAAAAAAAAAAAAAATGATGATGATGATTTGATGATGATGAAGAAGAATGTCGTTGTTGTTGTGGCGAAATTAGTTTACGATGTATTAATTATTGATTTTTTTAATGAAAATTAAACAACTCCAATTTACATGCTGCCTTGGTCTTCTGCTGGATATCCACGAATTATTGAATGAAAGTGGTGAAAAGGCGTAGATGTTGAACGGGAACTCTTTAATTGCAGAGAATCGTTTATCTTGATCGTACCAACGAGTGCGCACGTACATAGTATGGCGTCCTTGGCGGTTGGTGGTGGCGAAGCGGTGGACTACTACTCGGACAAACTCAACGCTGCGGACGTGGGATCCTGCTTTCAAGTTGTGAAGACCAAGAGCAAAGGAAAAATTATTGTGGCGACCAGTGATATCTCGAAGGGCGTGTTGATCCATAGAGAATCGCCCCTTGTGGCCATGCAGAGTTTGGACAATAAATTTGATGTCGTGGTGTGCCACTATTGTAAGTGCAATATTGGCACCCTGGAGCAACAGATTGATTTATTGCAGAGGAAAATAAACCGTTTAGACTATTTAAAGTACGAGCAGAGCTGGACACTTCTTGGCGAAGAGGACATCAAACGACCCCCATCTCATGTAGTTTGCTCTTGCGGGGAAATATACTGTTCTTCAGAATGCCAAGGAAATGATAATGCAAGAAATGGCCATGCTATTTTGTGCACCGGCCCAATCGATGGCGAGAGTTCAAGAGAGCACCCCATAATTCAGTTCAAGCTACATGCTATGGAGACGAACGAAATATTTATTTTGGCTGCACAGGTTGTGACGAGCATTATTATGAGATACAAGAAGGACCCAAAAAGGTCCAAAGAGGCGTTTAAACGCTTTGTGCAAAACAAATGGTGGGATGTGGTGTGGCCGTCAAACACAGCCGGTGATGAAAGCGAGGTACTGGAAGAAAAAAATATGCTGGCAAATACATTGTATGAGTTATCAATGGAATCCTTTCATCTTCTCCGACAGGCTATTCTGTCCAATTGTAGCCCGGTGCAAATCTCAGATAAGGAGTTTGACGAGCTATTTAACGTTGATTATTACGGCTCAATCATCGGTATGTTTGAGCAAAATAATTTAGGCATTCGTCGAAAGTCACTCGTCGCACTTGGAATAGAGGCAAAGATGGCAGACGTCAATGCACCAGTGCCGAAAGGGCAGGGCGTCGCCGCAGGGCAATCCGTGGAGAGTGGACTGTTGGGCAAATTGTTGTAAGTTTGATCATGATTCTTATCCTTTTACAATTCTAACACAACTTATTACATTTTTCACCCTTAGGCCTTTGCTGGCCGAAATTGAAGCCAACGGTATGTGGGACGAAGAGGAAGGGGAAGACTTCGAAGAGAACGCTGGTGACGATGGGCAACAAGCGGAGCAGGAGGACAACAAGAACAGGGCACAGGGCACCGTGGAAAGCATGCGAGTGGAGGTTGAGGACGAGCTTGACCAGTCACAGGAGGGCCACATACCAGCTGACATTAATAGCATTAACCTAGAAGCTTACTTCCCGCCCTTGGATGGCACTGCATTGTTTACAGTGATATGCTGCATGAACCATTCGTGCAACCCAAACGCTGAAATTCTCTGGGATGAGGAATCGAACGCTCTGCAGGCGATTGTGAAAACAATCAAAAATATTAAGAAGGGGGACGAAATTTCATTTTCATACATTGACTCCAGTTTGTCATACAGTGAACGTCGGGAAAAGCTAAGAGATTATGGGTTTACCTGTAGTTGTGAACGATGTGCTGCTCAGCTGTAAAGGTGAGGTAGCCAATTTCTTTAGTGGTATGGTAACATTATAGAATTTTTAAAAGAAAAAGGAGGGGGGGAAAGAGCTAAACTTCAAATTTCCTGAAAAAAATACGCGAGTTCCTCGTCGTACCTTGGTATTATATATCATAAAATAAAATACGGAAAAAAGAAGAGAACCACGAAGAATTTTCTTTTTTTTCTTCAAGAAGACGACAACATCTATACGCCTCGTAGCACTGGCATAGAGACTACAAATGTCTTTTAAAAAACACACAATATAACAGGACAGAGCATCAAGTACCAACTTCACACGCACAAAAAAAGAAGAAGTACCGTCGGTATATTAATATTTAATTCCAGTCAGTACAGGACCGTACGGTATTACGTAGACTAATTATCAACAATATAAAATGAATAAAAAGGGAAGGGTTTGGTTTACCAGGCAGATAATAAATAGGTGTAATTATAAATCCTGGTTGTTATTTAGTCTACGACGTATTTATTTACTCGTAGTCGTCTAGTTATTTTAGAATACGAGGAGACTTGATGATGGTAGATAGTCGTCTAATGTAATACAGATTTAAAAAAAAACAAATTATATCGCTAGTATGTTTATATTGTTGTAGTATTATAAAGATTTAATTAAAAAAAAAACCTAGTGATAGTTTTATTATACTATTTATGATTTAATTTTAAATACTTGACGTATTATACTTTTTGTGTGACGTAGCGTAGCGATTAGCTGTAATTGTGTAAATGGTATTATTTAGCTGTGGGGTGTGGTATCTACCTTAGCTAAAGATTAATAATAAAGAATCAGTTTTTGCTTAATAATAATTTTATTATCGATAAGATATATATTATAAAACTCTCTTCCATCGCATGCAGTTTTTCGTTTTGCAGGACAAGTCTCTAAAGATAACCTTCCAGTCGGTTGCGGTGCGGCGCTTCGAATGAGTCCTTTGTACTGGTGCTAACAAGTCGAGCACTACGTCTTCTTCTATAGCGGCCGGGTTTTATTCCAGAAAAACCGCGCAAATATCTTTTCGTTTTCTCTCTCTTAAGGAGGAAAAACTTGCCAGCGAATGGCTGACAATTGTTGTTTCTCGCGAAGCGCGAAGAGTTTTCGGTTATAATACTTTATCCTTTTGTTTCCTTTTGA
>LT642332.1:0-14699 GCA_900128585.1 Stramenopiles sp. TOSAG23-3 | reverse complement strand
AATGATGATATAGTCCTCTGTACATTGTAATACTATCTATTTTTAAAAGAGCTCTGTGCCTCTTTCTTCTCTTCCGTTGTACCGTATTAAATTTAATTCCCACCGCATATGTGTACATAATCACAGCATTGAATTATAACGGCCCAAGCAACGTTCATCACAAAAAGAACGAACTCTGAAGAAGAAAAATGAAAGACACATCTCTGAAATCTCTCTTCTGAAATAAATATTAATTATTCGTATATGAATAGTCCAAATAAATAAATAAATTTAAACTGAACGAAGACTCCTCCTCCTCTATTATACTAAAAAATAAATGCAGAATAATTGGTAGTCTCTACTACCGCCATCAGAATCTTCTTTTTTGACAATAATAATAAATTGTATAAAAACACCCTTCGTGTTTATATTATATTTGTTATATAGGGAATTTAAATATATAAGTACAAACACTCACAACAAAATTTTTATATATTTTAAAATATATTGGTGCGTCAGAATTATTTTGATGTTGTTGGTTGTTTTCTTCTTTTTTTTCGCTTCTTCTTCTTCTTTTTTCGTCTTACTACTATAATATATTACTAATACAGCATCAGCTACGAACAAATAGGTGGGTGGGTATAATTATTAATTATTATTATATTATAGCCCCATGTTTTGTTGTTTTCTTTGTATTGACCTCTTCTTCGCAATCCTTGTCACATTTTGTTAGAACTGTTTTCGTCAGAGAGTTACTTTTACGTTTTCCCATTCATTTAAATCGTTGCAATTTCACAATTGTTCTTCTCGATATTTATACAATTATTCTTCTCGATATTTATACAATTTTGTAGAAATCCATATCGTTAGTTGTTCCCTTAAATACTTTCGACCAGACCAGAATCTCTTGAAAATGTGCGGCATTGTTGCAATCTTCGACGCTTCCGAGAACAAAGAAGAGCTAAGAAAACTTATTGTTCGCTTGGCCAAAACATTGCGCCACCGGGGGCCCGATTGGAGCGGTGTGAAGCAGGTCCCACGTGGGGTTATTGCCCATGAACGACTAGCAATTGTAGATCCAGAGTCTGGGTCCCAGCCTTTGCAAACACCCGACAAGCAAGTCACCCTTGCGGTAAACGGTGAAATTTACAATCACGTACGGTTGAAAAAATCTTTGGATAAACCGTACGCGTTTAGTAGCAAATCTGATTGTGAAGTCATCTTGCCCTTGTACCTTGAGAAAGGGGTAGATTTTATAAATGATTTGGACGGCATGTTCGCGTTTGTAATATACGACGAACGAGACGGCACTTACTTTGCCGCCAGGGACCACATGGGTATAATTCCATTGTATATTGGTTGGCGCGCAGACGGGGGCGTCTGTTTCGGATCAGAGCTGAAGGCAATCAAGGACTCTTGCGTACGCTTCCAATGCTTCCCCCCAGGGTCATTTTACCATTCCAAAACGAGCGACTTTACCACTTGGTACTCTCCCATCTGGAAATTACCACAGCAGTGGGAGTCGCCGCCGACGGAAGACTTGGGGAAGTTAAGAACTGCATTCGAAGGGGCTGTGAAAAAGCGTTTAATGGCAGACGTGCCATGGGGCGTTCTGTTGTCGGGGGGCTTGGACTCCTCGTTGGTCGCATCGGTGGCATGCCGGCACATGAAGCAAGAAGTAGAAAATGGGAACGCGCAATGGGGTGAGAAAATACACTCCTTCTGTATTGGGCTAGAGAACTCGCCTGACCTTGCCGCAGCACAAAAGGTTGCCAATTTCTTAGGCACGCGCCACCACTCGTTTACCTACACGCTGGAGGAAGGAATGGATGCTCTCAGTGACGTTATCTACCACTTGGAGACGTACGACACGACCACTATTCGCGCCGCAACGCCCATGTTTTTAATGGCAAGGAAGATCAAAGCGCTGGGCGTCAAAATGGTCCTCAGCGGAGAAGGGGCGGACGAAGTCTTTGGTGGTTACTTGTACTTTCATAAAGCTCCAAACGAGCAAGAATTTCAGGACGAGACCGTGCGGAAGCTGGTAGATTTGCATCTATACGACTGCTTACGAGCCAACAAATCGACCAGTGCGTGGGGCGTGGAAGCCCGGGTTCCCTTCTTGGACAAAGAGTTCCTGGGCTTGGCCATGTCACTGCACCCAGCTTTGAAAATGTGCAAAGATCCTTCTACTGGGAAGTCGCGGATGGAAAAGTATTACTTGAGGAAAGCGTTTGACGACGCCGAAAACCCGTATTTGCCCCACGACGTGTTGTGGCGGCAGAAGGAGCAGTTCAGTGACGGTGTTGGATACGGATGGATTGACAGTTTGCGCGATCTCGCAGAGCGGGAGGTGACGGATCAAATGCTTCGTCAGGCCAAGTTCTTGTTTCCTCATAACACGCCCATGACAAAAGAAAACTATTACTACCGAAGTATATTTATCAAGCATTTCCCTCAGCAAAGTGCTGTCGAGACAGTGGTGTATGAGCCCTCCATTGCGTGTTCGTCTGCGACCGCCATTAAATGGGACGCGGACTTCAAACGAATGGCGGAGCTCTCCAACGGTGATTGCTCTGGAAGGGCCGTGACGGGCGTGCACAATGCCGCGTACGACGATGCCGCAGCCGAGGCTGTCGGAGACAACGCAAAAGCGAAAGCAGAAACCTCGGCCCAAGGTTAAGTAAAGGGTAACCTGATAAATTTTCAGTAAAAAAGAATTTAACAATGTTCTTAAATTATATTAAAATTCGTGGATTGTGTACTGGTAATCATATGTTATGATACTGAGATTAGAACAACATATATTTTTTAACATCATGTATTCATACGATATGTTAAAAAAAAAATTACGTAATACGATATATGTTTTATAACATCATATTCAAAATTACTAGAGATTAAAAAAAAAAAACTAATGATATCTAGTATGTTTTAAGACTCTCAAGATTATCCCAATCGTAGAACTGATCTAATTTGCGACTGCTAAAATTAACTCCTAGATTAAATAATTCGTTGAGGTAAAAGCACAAAAAACAAGAAAATTGGCTGTTATTTAAGTAATTAAATTTAGCTTCGTCGTACCCTTAAATTAAAAAGTAATAAATTATCTCCTCAAAGTTTAGTCCGTCCACGAATACGATCTGTAAAGCCCTTTATCGGCGCTGTAAATGCCCGTATAATCCGTGTGATGGTTGAAGGTCGGCCACTGGGTGATTACCATTTTGAACAAGCCACTGCCGTCCTCTCCTATCCCACCCTTCCCCATTTTAAGTACGTTGGCATTCCCTGGTGTGCGTCGATCATCTGCTTTAGGTGTAGGGTTCCAGTGGTCGTAATTGGTTTCCAATCTCCACCACCCCGTGGTCGGGTTGGTTGTGTTCATGCGCCAAATATCCACTGCTTTGTTCCTTCCCCGGGATACGACGCATCCTTCGCCGGACGTCGTGCCCCCCACTATGTAATAGTTCTCATCGATCAAATGACCGCTTGCAAGCATCGACACAGCATTCTCGTACGAGTCCGATCCTGGATCACTAAGCACTGCCCGCAAGTGCTGCGACGGAGTTTTGCTTTTGTGCAGCAATGCTTGGAGAAAGTTGGTCAAGATTTTCCCACCTTTTCCCCTCGCGTCAATGGACGCGCTGAATACGCCACTCTTCATGCCATTGAACACGCCAACAAACCCGACGACGGTGGTCCCCGTAAACACGGTCTTGTTGTTTCGTTGGTAATCTACGTCGGCGATCATCTCCCGCAGCGACGCCGGAATGTTCCAGTCAAGATTACGCCCGTGGTATATGGTACCATCTTCGTTTTCCACGACGACACTCGTGCACATCCCTGGGCCGTCATCTTCGAGCCCGTACGCCTCTTTCAATGATTTCATAGAGAACATTTTCCCATGGTTTTCTTTCTTGTGGCAGTAACACCAGTCTTGCTTCGGGTCCACGTCCATGCACCCTGGGTCGTCCGGGATGGTGGGGCCGGTGTTGTTCCAGCTACTGCAATTTATTCCGATGGATTCCAGCTGCATCACCAAGTTCACCGCGACAATGTAGCCAACGTCAATCTTGAACGCGCTTGCTAGTCCATTCATTTCTCCTCCAAGCTCGGGGCCAAAGTAAGGCTCTACGTCTTTTCCTATTTTGGATATAAGAGGTAAGAGTTTCTTCGGAACAGCGCTTTTAAAGTATGAGATTATTTTGCTCGCTGCGCCGGCGTATGCGGGAAGCGAGGCAATTTCCAACCACCTATCTTCTGGGGCAAGGTCCAGGTTGACCTTATAATGGGGGATCGACTTTGACGTCCGCCCGAGGGTGGCCTCTTGCAGCGCCTTGTCAGAAATCCACGAGGACGAGCCCTTCTTGACCAGCGCAGACGAGCATAGCGCCGAGGAGGCTAGTAAGAGCAAGACCACACGGGGAAGCGAGAGTGTCATTGTATTCCCAGTGCGAAGAAAACTATACGGTGCTGTGAAATGATCAATTTTTTTACCTCATTAATCAATAGACTCGTCCGTTAGTACCTTATTCTTTTTAAATTGCTAAACAAAGAACGGCGGATCAAATCGTATATAGCGGCTTGTTTCGATGATTCTTTTTTAATAATCTGTGTTATTTTGATTAATAATTAATAATTATTATATTTAATAATAATAATTTAAAAAATAATAACATTCATCAGCAGTCATCAGTCATCAGTTATAATTGGAATAATACACTACGAATATAATAACTAAATAACAAAGGAGATGACAATAATATTCCATTCAAACTATTATTATTTTAGAGACTATATAAATAATGTTGTTCTTCATGTGTTCATCGGATTTTTCTCAATCGAACCAAACCATATTGCCCATCACACTACCTGCATAATAGTTACCGTAGTTAGTAAGGTTTTTACAATACTTGGTTTATCCTGTAATATAAAATATAATAGATGACCTTGTTTTTGTATTGTATTTCTATGTTATTAAATATAAAATTATTATTGAGAAATTGCTGTTGTCGTCTGTCTGTCTACCTCTCGTATTATTTTCGTTCGTGTGTGGTGGAGGAAGAAAGAAGAAAGAAGAGATTATATTATTATTATTGATTATTTGGTCATGACGGATGGATGATGATGAGTTGAATTTGACAACAACAAAAAAAGAGAAAGAAGAAGAAATATTCTTATTCTTATTGTATTCAAGTGTTGTATTAGTTTTTTCAATGTCATCATTTTATGTATTATTTATTATTATCCTATTTTTTTTTCAATATTTTATAAGTGATAGTATTATAATATATATTTTATAACTGTACATTTATTTAAAGTTAATGGTTTGATTTTACAAACATAACGCATACATATCGCAACGATTAGAAACGATTCGAACGCCACGTAGTCTACTACATTTTTGCGTGCTCCAGAACCGTCTAGGCATTGCGCGCCATGCCAAAGTCTGAAAAAGACCCCGGGCCTCCAGGCTCACCGTGGCCTATGCTTCTTGCGTCTGCGTCCGCGGGCATGGTCGCACGTGTTACTTGTCACCCGCTGGATACTTGCAAAGCTATTTTGCAAGTCCAGGCAAAGAACAAGTGTGGGGCTGGGGCGATCAATAGTTGTGTATATAGTAATTTTCTTCAGGTGATCAAGGGCACGGTGAAAAAGGAAGGCCTGGCTGGGCTGTACCGGGGGTTTGGGGTGGCCTTCGTGGGAGGAGCACCCGGCCTCTGCCTTTATTTGAGTGCGTACGAAAAAACAAAAGCTGGGTTGAACAGCCGCTATGAATTTTTTGAAAAATATCCTGCTGCATCACACTTTGTATCTGGGATGGTCGCCGAAGCATTCAGCTGCGTGCTGTTTGTCCCAGTCGACATTGCAAAGGAGAGGCTTCAAATCCAAGGCCCAAGCAACGGAGCGTTTGTAGGTGGCCCCAAATACCAGGGAAACGTCGACGCTGTCCGGCAAATATGGAAACTAGAAGGCATTCGTGGCGTGTACAAAGGTTACGGCGCGACCCTGATGTCTTTTGGCCCGTTTTCGGCCTTTTACTTTGTGTTTTACGAGCAGATGAAGAAGAAATCACTGCAGCTCCGTGGCGTCGACAGCGTTGACGATCTCCCATTTTTTCAGCACATGGCCAACAGTGTATTTGCCGGCATGGCCGCCTCTTTCGTGACAAACCCACTCGATCTCGTGAAACTAAGACTGCAGGTGCAGCGTGGTGGTAATGCGGTACCCTCGGGTGCCAAAGGGGTGTCTGGGTTGCCCTGGGGCGCACCGTATAGAAATTTGTTCCACGGGTTGGGTCAGATTGTAAAAGTAGAAGGGGCGCCCGCCCTGTTCAAGGGGGTGGGAGCACGGATGGCATTCCATGGCCCAGCGACCGCAATCTCCATGGCTTGCTACGAATCGTTTCAAACGTATTTTAAGCCAATTTTTGAAGCAAAGCAGAGTGACGAATAGAGGTGGTTACACCTGAAGACATTTAATTCTTAACATTTACTTACGCGTACTATATATTTTGGTTTTTTTTTACTTACGCGGAAAGTTTTTGTAACTTTTGCGATTTTAAGACACTAAAAGAATTATAACCTAGAATGTCTAAATCTAGATTTCAGTTCGCAGTACATTAATTTAACCCTTACTTAAATATCATATGATAACAGCCGATTTTCTTGTTTTTCAAAGAATTATAAATGTTACCGTGCGCGCGTAGGGCACTTTTCTTCTCAAGCGACAGCCTGAGCTTCCAAAAGTATATCCACGACGCGATCATGGCCATTGGCGTACGCCCAGTAGAGTGCGTTGCAGCCGTCGTCGTCCTTCTTTATCACGCTCGCGCCATACGAAAGCAGCAACGCAACAAGATTAACACGCCCCGTTCTAGCCGCCTCCTGAAGCAGGGTGCGATGCGGCGCTTCACTCATGTTCGTGTCGGCATCGACGCCATCTTGCAGTAACGTCTGAACTGCTCGCATATCACCGTTCAGGCCATATTTAATCAGCGCGCTCTTCAGCATGGGCTCTGCAACTCTTGCATCGTTTGACAATTCCCGCAAGCCCTCCTCGTCGATAATACCCTTCACCCTTGTCGGGGCATGATCGACATTGTTGCGCGGTGCGAGTTTTCTCCGAGAAGAAACAACAACCATTCCCCCAGTTGTAGACGACAACGAGGGGGCCTTCGGCGCTCTTTTACGTCTCGACGGCGCCGATTTCGGTCGTTTCGAACTTGCACTTTTCTTGGGTTGTGGTCCTCGCTGTTTCACATTTCTCGCCGACTTGGGCCTCTTCGTCTTCCCCGGATTGACAGGCTTGTAAGATGGGTAGACTCGTGCCCCTTTCTTGTTCTTCTGTTGCTTCAATTGATTGTACAAAGCTTTCCTCATCTCGTCCAGCTGGTTTTCTACCGAGGCACTCTGCCGCTCTGCCCTGCGATCGCATTTTCGCAACTCGCGCTTCAGCATCTCCTGGCGTTCTTCCATGACTTTGTTTCGACCGGCTGATTCGTTCTCCAATGCGTTCAACCTTTTTCTCGCTCTTTGTTTGGCTTTTCGTCTAAAGGCTGTGCTTTTCGGGCGCATCACAATCCCCCTCTCTACTGCATGTAAAGGATTGTCCGTCGGGCGCACGTGTTTGCGTTTTTTCATAGTGACTTCCATGACCGGGGGCTCTTCCCCCATAGGGACTCCAGAATCCCTCATGTACTCATGCACTATATTCGCTTGCCCTGACGCTTCCATTTCATTATACCCGAGTTCTTTGAAGTGCGAGAACGGGCCCTCGGGGGACGATTGGTCACTATCGACATGTGGTCTCTCGTCGTATTTTGCCTCAAAGGCATTGCGGGCGACGGGTTCATGCAGAGGGGCAGCCGTCCCGCCTGAGTGCCTTGTTCCAGTTTCCGATGGACTTTCGGGAACACTGGTTGCCTCGTCTGACGAGAACCCTTTGGTTGAATTTTCTGTTGCGCTCAAAACCAGCAGATCGGTCGCGGCGTCTCCCTCTGTTTCTTTGTTTGGTTCATTGGCCGGATAACTGCCCTTGCAAAGCTCTACGCTTTCCACGCTATCGCTTCCCAAACTACCGTCTCCATTACTTGTGCTGCTAACAGAGCTTTCAGAGTCGACTTGATCAGCCAGTTTCGGTTGAGGGGATGCCACAGTTGGGGGAGGCCCCTGCAAAATAGGTAGGTTTCGTTCATACGCTGCTTCCTGCCCGCCGTTGCAGAAGAAATGCTCCATCTCGCGGGAGCATGAGTCGGTCGCAAACACCCCAGCGCTGGTACCTGCTAATCTGTCCGTCGAAAAGGTGTTCTCTGTTGGACAATCCGTGCCTGCTGCCGTTTGCCTCACGTGTAAAACGCTGTCCTTCACACATTTTTCACAAAGCCAAAAGAATTCGGACCACAGTATGTTTCCTGATGCAACATCGCTGTATACAGAGTACAGGTGTTGGGTCAGGGGTCCTTCCTGGAGCGTAACACAAAGGGCTCTGCTGACCGCGTTCACTGTTTCTACCAAATCAGCCACGTTTCGGTACGCCTCTTCAAGTTTATTGGAACTTACGTGTCCAAAATGAGTAGGGTGTTTTTCAGTCGCACCGAATAGAATTGCTCGAACATCCCGCGCGCCAACAAATGACCCACCCCCATTAGCAATTTCATGAACGTGAGAGTGCAGCTCGCCAATATCCACAACAGCCTCTGTGGACACACTATAGATTGCATCGACCGTGGTGTATTGTAACGGATGATCGTTCTTTGACAAAGCATTTCCCGTGAGGTCTGCGTGAAAGACTTGGTCAAATATAAGCATTGCCGCACGGAGACGGAGCCATCGGCGAAACGTGCTATGTTCAGAGTATCGGTAGTCCCCGCCTTTCTCTGGGCCAGCCTCTGGAAGCGGCTCATTTGCCAAGGCCATGTTTTCTTCGTACATGTCCTGCTCCACCTCGCGTTTGCGACTATTCCACATGCCCATCATTTTATCCCATGTAATAAGATTCGTCCCTGTCGCTTCGACTTCTTCGAGCATGTGGTTCAACCTCGCCCATTTTTGCAACTGAACTTCACAAACGGTTCGACCGTATGTTTTATCAAACAACTCATCCTCGTCGTCGTCCTCTGCGCCCGCTTGACTGTTAGCGTTTGATGCCGAGTAAGTATCGTTATCGGCGTCGTTGACCAGCGCGGGGGCCGCGCCGGTCCTATAATATTTTCCAGTGCTGCACACAAATTCCACCATACTTATCAACTGAGACAAAGCGACGGAGATCTCCGCGTGTTTTTTTGAATTTTTGATCGAACGGCGAGGGCGAGTATCGCTCGCTTCGCTTTCGCGCGATGCGTCATAGCACTTTTTCAACTCTTCTCGAAATGTCATTTCTGCGTGGGCATGCTCCAGGGCCACCTTGGCTGAGTCTCGGCGTAGTGAGTATGCCCGCTGCTCCGCCTCCTTCTCTTCCATATTTCGTTCAAATGATATTTCGTTCGTCAGCTTTGCAACGGCCTTGAACAAGGAGCGCGAACTGCTAATAGAGCTCCGGCTCCTCAGGTCCAGTATCGCTTCCACACTTCGAAGAATTTCTTCACTTTTGCGGACGTCCTCTGCCCGAGAATCACTTTTATTTGCGTAAAGCAAGTGAAAGAACAGACTTATGATGTGCTTCTCTCTGTTTTCCACCTTTGATGCCATTATTTCCTCTTGTGACATTTCCTTCTCAACGTTGAGGTTCGTCTCCCGCAGTGCAGAAACCCCATGTGTTATAGCGCCCATCCATGTCTCTGGCATAGCCCGGGAATCATGGTAATTCTCTGGCATCCAGTAAATCGTGTCGTTGTGCTTTACGTTCATTTTTCCGAGGCGAACTTTTCGCGTGTCTAGCAGACCATCGTCTAGGGCAACGGCGTCCCCTACAATGCCCACTGATATGCGAAATGTGACTTCCCCCAAGGGTTCTGTAGGAACGACTATTCTCATGTCTGCTTTATGGGAGTACCCCCTGTTGCCGAAGCGGCCAACGCCACTGGACAAAAATGACGTCAAATAAATTTTGGCTACACCTTCCGCCGCCATCATATCCTTTCCCTCCCCAACAGTCAGAATCAACTTTAGCTCTAATGCTGTGTTGTACAGGTAAGACTGCAGATCTTTCGGCGATGCGTACAAATAGTTCATCCGCAATTGCTTTATAGGCACAACGTCGGGGGCCAAGCCATGCTTCCCCCGCTCCTTCAGGGGTATCTGGATCCGGTGGACGGATTCTACCACAGAATACTGTGCCTCGGCGTGAATACTAGCCGGTAACTTTGAAGCAGTGACCTCTTCAAGCTCGTGAAAAAAGAAAAACATTCTAAACTGCATCGCATGGCCTGGTGCATCTTTCACCTCGACCCACTCCAAAAATTTTGGGTCGATGCTGTTTGGTGGAGGGCGCGGCAACCCCGCCGGGTCGGCATATGAAGGGTACGCCGGCGGGGCGATCGTCCCCCCCGCGTCTTCGCGTTGCTTCAGTTTTCGACCAGGCCCCGCCAATCGGTTAAACCGGGATTCTACCTTGTCAGACTGCAAGTAAAACGATTTCGACATCTTACGGGGAACGCCAAGGGAGAGCGAGAATTGGCGGCTCAGCGCGCCAAGTACCCTTTGCGAATTGTGAATCTCAAAACAAGGGCGGCACACTTTATGTAAATCTGAGGCCGCCCCGACCTTCACACGAGGCCCATGGCGGTCCAACACCGGGTTTGGTATTTCTGCCCGGGCTGCCGATTGCTTTATGTGATCTGCAAAACAGTGTGGGTTGATGCCGCGGCGGTGCAGCGTTCGCAGCGTGTCTTGCATCATTCTTTCGGTCAAATCATACCCAAAGTTTTCCACCTTCCTTTGGAACAAGGTGACAGGATTCGGCCCATCCTCAGAATTTTCGTCGTCGAGGCCGTGGCGATGCCGATGTCTATGACGGTGGTGCGTAATCTGCCGTTTCTTCGGGCTCCCCCCAACCCTGGCCAACGGGAGCCGATCACCCTCTAGGTATTTCTGCTCGCAAAAGAAGCACTGCTTGCCATTCGCTTTCAACCTTTCCTCAAACTTTGACTTTTTTTTGGGGGGTTTCAGGTGAACATCGGGCCCAACGCGCCGCTCGGGGCTTGCATCATGCTCCATGCTCGCAAAATCCCCGTAAAGAGTCCCGTCTTCTTCGCTTTTGAGCTGCTTCCGCACCTTTGCGTAGCATTCTGGCTCCAGTTTGTACGCCTTGCACTGCAAAAACACCAAGTCGCCATCCTTTGACCTGATAAAGTCGCCAACAAATTCCGAGAATTTCATCCTGCCGTACTCTGTGTCTTGCTTTTGGACATATTTAACAATTTTGCTAAGTTCGTCTATCATCGGCCCCAAGGCCTGGCCCGTAATTTCAAAAACTTTCAGGTTCGGAAGTTTGCCCCTCCCATTGACGTCCGACGTTGCGCAATAAATCCGGGTCAAAAGCTTTTCCAGCGCATCGTCTGTCAAGGTGCTTTCGTGGTTTTTCTTCGACCCTACGGTCGCGAAATCCATTGCGTTCACAATACAAAAGGCATAAGGGTTCTTTTTCTGCCTCCACACAACACGGTAGACGACGGCCCTCGGCCCCTTACACCGAACGTAACCCTGCACGCCACATAGGGCCGCTTCGGGCGTGGGTTTTCCTAGTGTTTTCTCGATATGGTACGCCGTGACGGTTCGAGTGGCGGAACTTTGCGGATGCACCGTGTTTGCAATTTTCAACATGCCGACCACGTCTGGGTTTGCACCCTCCCGCTTCCGACGCCTGGGTGAAGAGGGCCTCCTATTGATCCCCCAAATTGCACCCGATGTTGCTTTTTTAACGAACTTCTTCCTCCAGTTCTTTGCCAATTTTCGCTTCACAACGCACCCATCAGAGTGAGCGGTGCCCACCCACACCTCCGGCACTCCAAAGCGTTGGGAATAAACGACAGTTTCCGGTAGTTTTATTTTGAGGGCGTTAATCCCAGGCATTCTCTTCACTTGCAAACTATTCTTTATGTCTTTCGGGACGAGCCATTTAAAAAAAGAGACGCCCGGCTGCATTGGCAAATCCTTGTAATACGATTGATCGAACCCTTTGAAGTTAATTTTGTCGATCATGTCCCGTTTGATCTTCTCCGCAACGGCGTCTGCCTTCCGCTTCTTTTCATTTATTTCTTTCAAACGCTGTTTCTGCATCTCCCTCTGCCGAAGTATCTGCTGCTTCATTTCTGCTATTTTATCCCCTTCAGTATTTTTCTCACCTTCTACTTGTCCTAACGTCAAAAATGTCGGCTGGGAAGCACATGGGGCAACTGGACCACCACTTTTTGATCCTGCCGTGTGAAGTGCTTCCGCCGAGGCAGCCCGCTTTACTGGCTCCGCCATAGACACCGTTCGCAGCAGGTTCTATCTACCCTTCGTTTTTGGCAACGTCCAGGCGCTCTATAAGGAAAGTCCGTCTAAACACTTTCTGCCTTTCTTCTTTGTTTTTTAATTGTGTAATTTTGTATAAACACGGATTGAAATCTATTTCAAGTTACACATAAATAACGCGTGCATAAAAATTAATGAATACAGGAGTAAGGTAGACGACGACTACTAACAACTTCACGGTACGACCAATACAATTTAAAAATGATAATATGTTTTTGGAGGATAAAAAAAAGTTATATTTTTTATTATTATTAATATATTATTATAGTTTCATCAAACAAACAACAACAACAACAACAAATGGAATGTGATGAGGAGAGGCTGATGGTGCGTATTATAAGCTTATTACGGAAGAGTAATAATAACGGCTACTATTATACAATAACATGGCTATTAATAATTGTACATTATAAATTATTTTCTTTAAAAAAGAACGACTTCCGCTCAGTTCCTCAGTCGTCTACCGGTACCTGTACCTGGTATTACCTGTATTATACCAGGTACCTGTACACTTTGGTGAATAATGAAAGGAATAAATTTGAGAAATTTGAAATTTGTTAGGAGAGAATCGTCCTCCTTTTCCTACCTCGTCGACGTCGTCTAATAGTAGAGTTATAATTAAGTTTATTTTTGAAATTTATTATACTTACGTCTATTCTATTCTCTTCCATTTTTACATTATTGAACTATAATAAGTATCCTATAAGGTTTACAGCAGGATGTAAATTCCATGTTAGAGAGTGATTGAGTGATTGACAACGAACAACCAACAAAAATCTTTTTATTGTATAATGAATAGTTATTATAATTAAATTGAAGTAGAAGTACTACTTCTTCGAATTAATAATGAATATAAACAAAGAGAAGGAAACGCCTGAAGTTTTTTTTTTTTATTTAATTATTTTTCATTTCTCATTTACTTGCCATACAGCGACACAACACTGTATTAGTTCTTTTTTTTTAATTATTAATTAAAATATTTTATTATTATTATTATAATTACTATTAATACCTGATATGATGAAGAAGAATTATTATTAAATCTTTCTTGTTTTTTTGTTGAGGATGGCTGATGTTTCCAAACTCAATTAATTCAATAGACGTTTTGAAATGTTCTTTGGTTTGTTTGATTTCTACGTAGAAGGGCAACTCGATTATTTTTTCGTTTCGGAAGCACGTGGATTCCGATTGATTTTGTTTTGAATATTCATAACCACAGTACAGTCGCGATAATATGGCAGGTTTTATGCCACAGCTCTCAATAGACCTGTCGGCGGAGTCGGCGCAGGGCGTTCCCGCCGGCATGGGGCCGCCAGCGTCCCGTGCTCCACCGGTCCCGATGTCAACGCCAAGGCGCAGACTTCGGGCGGCACTAGACATGGAAAAGGCGATTTGCGCGAAATTAGAACAGCAAGGTTGGAACATGATCATAAGAGCAGGAAAGAAGATTGGAAAAATTTATGCTCTTGTCACCGGTTACACAAAGTTCCCTGACGTTCGTTTGGCCGTGTATCAAACGAACAACTGTCAAATCCAAGAGCTAATTTTTCGAAGTGAGACGGACCTTGCGATGACAACTCCGTCAAATGTTAAAAAAATCATCAACGATTACCTTGCGCAGTACACCTTCAATGATGCTGGGTGTTTAGTGAAGAAAGATACCCTGATAAATAGTGCCGTAAAAGACAAACTCGGCGAGGGGGGCGCCGCAACCGCTGGTGATGATTATGCCAGTGTGTTGAAGGCTACGCAAAACCTAAACCTGCAGTCGCAAAAACCAATGGGCACATAAACCTGGGTTTTTTCACGGTTTCGCCCGTGGTATGATGCACTCCCGGGGCCGCAGAAGCAGGTCCGTGCAACTTCCCTGTTTTCTGCATGCCCGAACTAAACGTTTTATTTAAAAACAAAATTGTACAGAGTTTGAAAATTAGACTGTCATATAAATTTTAAAACAAATGAGGAGTTAAATCTCTCTCTTGAGAGATTAATTTTAAATCTTTAAATCTTATCTGAGAGAGTGCGTTGTTAATTTCTAAACTTCACTGAAACTCTTGATTACTTTTTAAAAGATAACTTTGAGTGAAACTCTCATACTTTTCAGGACAGAAAAAGTTGCTAATTCTTACTTTTTAAGATTCAAGTTAAAACCCTTTCCGGCCCTAATAAAAGATAACAACCTCTTTACCGATTTACAAGACAGACAACGAGCACCTCAAAAACAATTAAGCCGCTGCTTGGAAGATCGTACAAGGATTGATTTAT
>LT642331.1:5419-22596 GCA_900128585.1 Stramenopiles sp. TOSAG23-3 | reverse complement strand
ATGTACACGATGGTATTTGCCTATTAAAATAAGGTATAGCATAGCAAGAATATGAGGAGTTGTCTCTTTTTGATAATTTAAGATATTTAAATAATTTTATTCAATATTTCATCTTCCATATTCCTTTGTTTTTTAATTGTATAAATATATATCATTATAAATTAAATAATGTTCCCTTGTAAAAGTTAATCCTTAATTTTATAAATAACGAAGGACAGCATTGTCGATGGAAAAAGAAGGAAAGATTATTAGGAGAGCATAAAATACTACATTTAAAAGTATCATATGATATGAAATCATATGATATGATATCATATTCAAAAAGTGCCTTAACAGACAGACGACTTTGTTAGTTTTTGAGGCGAGGGTTGAAAGAGAGCTGTGAATGCTTTGTTCGTACGAATGGTTTGATCCATACTCATATAATATATGTATATATTGGATATTTAGAAACAGAAAAAAAAATTAATCGTCGTCTCCATCGAACTCTGCGTTTTCCAATTCCATCTGTTCCATTAATTCTTCCAACTTTTCCTCGTCCTTGTTCGTAGTCGCCCGCGGCTCCATTTTAATGTTCAACGTGCCCCCTTTCTCTTTGATCTTGGCCGTAATGGCCTCGATGGCTTCCTTGCATCGTTTTATCCCTTGCTCCTTGTCGAGCGCCTGGGAGCGAACGACGTACAGTGGGGGCGCGATGAGGTTGACTTCGAACGGCAGGTCCGTGGTCCCAAACTTGTAGGCCTCGCGCAGGGCCGTGCGGACGGCGTCGACGCCTTCGTATTTGAAGCATGTGACTTCGATGTCGGCGCGGATCTTGATGGGCTGCGGCGTCAACCGGCGCTGGATGTTTTCCATCAGCACCTTTCTGACGTCATCGCTCATGTCGAGTCCGTTAAAAATGTCTTGTGACGTGATCGCCAGCTTGAACGCGTCATAGGCGTGGCCCTTCGCCTTGTAGAGCGGCCAGGTAATCTTTTGGTTGAGTTCCAACAAACTCATGTCGAGGTGTTCCGCAACGTGCCTCATGATGCTATGGACGGCTTTGCTCTTGTTGTACCGCTCGTTGCACTTCTTTACATCTTCAATGGACGCCCTGCGCTTGGACAGATCGATATAACCCCTCTCTTGGTCTACGCGGAGCACGCTAACGCACTCGGTCTTCCCGACCCGGATGATCTTGTTGATCGAACGGATGCGGCGCCTAGAAAGTTCCGAGAGCAAGACCATGCCCTCAACATTATCGTACTCGAGCAAGGAGACGTACGCCCCCATGGTTTTGATCTCATTTACCTGGACGACGACAACGGACTCCGTCTCTGGGTACTCTTCCTCATAAAAACGGCATCGAAACTTTGGATCCTCGACTACTTTTCCCCCCTTGCCCTTTGAGTTCTTCTTCTTTGGTTTCTTTTTGTCACCATCCTGGGCACCAAGCGCTGCCGACCGTGCACCTGGACGGTTAGGGTTCTCCTTCAATACAAATTCAGACATTGTATATTCGTTTGCTGGTATACCGCTACCTCTTTTATCGCTACTATAATTCGTCGAAAAAGAGCTTTACTACGTTTTCAAATGCTTACAGAGAGGGACATAATGGTTCAACTGTGTTATTTTCTACTCATTGTACACTGATTGATAGAGTGACAGAAATCTTCTTCAATACTTCTAAATAATGCAAAAGGAACCTTTTTTTGTATTATTTTTTATTATAATAATATATTATTGAGTAAGCGAGCCACAACCACCAAATTAAAAAAAGAAACCCTATTTGTAACACTTACTAATAGAATCTTCAAATTAAATATAATATATATCAAATACCTTAATTAACAAAGAAGAAGTAACGTTCGAATTCATTTATGCTTGGTAATTCATGTAATAAAAAAAGTGGGTTCGCGCAATTTTCTTTTCATTTTAATTTTTTCTTCTATGTTGTTTTTATGTTAATTTAATTGATCCTTAAAGTAATATAAAACAAGAATCTAAAAAATACTAATTATCAGTTGGCAAGACGTTTCATCTTTTTTGTTGTCACCCTGTAGCCTCCTCCTGTTATTATTATTTTTATTATTATTTAATCGATTTCGTAAGAGCGTAAGCCAACCACATTTTATTCAATTCGATTTAAAACTTAGAAATGATTGAATGAATTGAAACTTATGTTTTCTGAGAGCGTTGGATTGAGTTTGAAGTCGTTCAGTACAAATTGACACAAACGTTAGATATTTGTTATTCGGTTTATCTTGCCCAAGTAAAGAAGGCCGCGCGTCATCACCATCATGCCTTTTCACAAGTCAAGACGAGGGGGGACGGGGTTGCCGTCGACGTCGCGGGGGGTTCATCGTCCGTCGCCGTTCGCGAGCGCGGGGAAAAATTCAATACGGGCGCCCTCCCTTGCATCGAAATATATCGACGTGCCAGAGTCGATATCTTCGGGTTCTGTGTCGAAAAAGAAAAGCATAACCAAAGGGAAAGGCGGCAGCGGATCAGCGGGTCCAGACTCGCCAGGGTCGGGAGGGAGCAGGTCCCCCCCGCAGTCGTACGAGTACGTTGAAAAAATCAACTTTTTGTCGGAAACAGTCAACAAACAGAAGAAGGAAAAGAATAAACAAGAAATTGTGTTGAACGGTTTAAAGAGAAACTTGGACGTCCTGACGTCCAATGCGCACCGGGACAGGCGGACCATTGAAACGCTGCGGCGAGAACTAAAAGTGCTCAAGGAGGGGGACGGGATGGACCTGAGGTCCGGTCGTCCAGATGGGAGCGTCTCCGCCGGAGAACGGGAAAAGATTTTTGAGCAGATTGACGCGTTGAAGTCCGTAATGAAGACGGAACGAGACGAGTTCAAACGAAAAACCGATGCCCTCCTAAAGACTCTGAAAGACGCCCAGAACACTAACGCGCTTTACTGCGAACGTGTGAAACAGTTCGAACAAGATTTGCTTTCAAAGTCTAGCACCGAGGTGACCTTCAAGAAGCAGATGGAGACCGTAAGTTCTCATGCGAAACGAATGGTTGACGAGAATCGGCTGCTGAAAGAAAAGCTAAAGCACACGGACGACCAAGAGGCTAAAATTAACGAACTAAGATCAAAAAATGATGGCCTAGAGGAAGGCGTTAAAAGGCTTACAGCCGAGCTACAGGAAGCGAAAGTCAGAGAGATGGGGTACGAAGCAAAAGTCCAGAAAATGGAAACGACGATTGAGCGGCTCAAGGGGGAGGTAGAGAGCGCGCACAAGCGGCGAAAGCGGGCCGTGACTGACCTGTCTTCCCAAAGTTCCCATCTCGCGCAAGCTAAAAATGACATTGCGTTGTTGAACGGGCAAATTATAAGCATAAAAAAGGAACAGGGGGAGAGAAACCGCATCGCCCTCAGGGAGAAGAATGATCTCCTTCAGAAACAACAGCAGCTCGAGCAGGGATTCCGCGCTTGCGAGCAAGAACTCTTGAGTTGGAAGTGCCAGCACGCGGCGGCTATGAACCAAACAAAGCTCTTGGAACGTCAGTTGATATCCTCCAAAGAGCGAACCCCAGAGCTGGAGAAACGGATAAAAGAAGTATCACGAAGGTATGAAGTCACATTGGCCGACCGTGATCTGTTCTCACAGCAACTAGAAACTCTGCAGCGAGAATCAAAGCAGGGAAGGGCCAAAATGGAGAAAGAAAACGCATCGTACAAGTCGGAATGTGAGCGCATGAAAACGGTGATCTCGGACTTACAGAGCGAAAAGAAGCGTATTATCGAAGATTGGGAACAAAAACTCAAACGTGCTACAGAATCAGCGGAAAGTAGCGACAAGAATTTGTTTGATAAGCTTAAAAAGGCACACATTCAAGTCGAAGGACTTGAAAACCAGGTCGACAGCCTTGTGGGCCAGGTCAAGTCACAGTCCACCCTAACATCCACCGAGCAGGCCCGAGCGGACAGTGCCGGAAAACAACTAAAGCAATTTGAAAGCACTTTGGAAGAGGAAAAGGCCCAGAGCAAATTTCTCCAGAAAGAGTTGGAGCGTCAACGAGCGTCAAGTGCAAGTGAATCTGAACGGGCAGACAAAGCGCTGGGCGAAGCGCTCAGGTGTCGGGAGAGTTACATGGTAGAGCACGACCGGGCGAAGAATTTAGCCAACGAACTGAGTGAGCTTCGACACGCGCACTTGAAACTCTCTGAGAAGCTTAAAAAATTGCAACTAGGTTTAGAATCTCAAAAAAACAGCATGAACGAACACGATTCCTTGGTTGCAACGTACGAAAAACAGCGGGACGTTGCCCGGGCGGCCTTGTCTGAGCTGAAGAACGCGATGAAACAGGCCGATAGTAAGTTTGCTTCGAGCAACGAAGAGCGTCTGCGACTGGTCCAACAAATTATGGACCTGGAGAAACAAAATGCTGACGTTTCGAGTCAGTACGAAGAATTGAAGCAGAATGCAAAGGATGCAGAAAAAAACGCAAGGCTTGCCAAAGTTCTAAAGTTGACAGAGAAAGAGCTTAAGAACACAGTAGCAAAATTGTTGAAGACAGAAGAAGCGACTGAGAGTGCATTCACGTGTCTCTCATGCATGAACTTGTTCGACAAGCCGGTCACGTGTATTCCCTGTGGGCACTCGTTTTGTGAAAAATGCGTAGACAGTTATCGGGCAAAGCATGGAACAGAGGGTGGAAAGGATGAGTGTCCAGAATGCGCTGGGAGTGGAAAGCAAGGTGGCAAAGTAGACTATTTCATTTCAAATGAGTTGTTGGAGAATTTGAGCTCTCGCTTTGTGTTTAGGAAACAGGCCCTGCAAGGTCTGCAGACAGTGGTTGCGAAGTTGCAATGATTAGAATCACAAAATTTTTTTAATTAAAATTAATTAAAACATACTAATATAATTTGTTTATTAAAAGTAAAATTAAAATTTATCTTCCTCGTGTATAATACCGCGAAAATAGTTTTTTTTAAATCACAAAAAATCTATAATCGTATAAAATCAATATTTACTATATAATTTGTTTTTTTTTTAATTTTAAAAACAGCCAATTTTCTTGTTTTTAATTTTAAAAACAAGAAAATTGGGCTGTTATTTATTTTATAGTAATTAAAATATTATTCAAAAAAAAAGTAGCGGGTGTGGATTTAGCTGCCAGAGGTGGTGCCAAAAAGCTGCGCGCGCTATCTCCATACGCCCCGGGGACTACCATTCTGGGCATCTCCCTCATTCACATTAAACGTCGCGACGACCTCCCCGTCATCTGTGGCAACCATGCTGACAAGTCCCCCGGCAAGCATAACATCGGAGGCAACTTGCTCGTCGGTTGCTTCGTCGGTGCCTCCACTTTTCACCCCATCGACCTCCCCGTTTCTCTTTGCAACCCTTTCAGGGCTTCGAGCGTAGCCGCGTGAGTCTCGGGTAATGTGCACTTCCGCCTCGTCGGAAAAAATATGGGACACCTGGGCGGCCAACGACTTCTTGAAAGCTGAGGTAGGCGTGCCAGGCGGTACCTCTGTCTCTTCGTAACTGTCAGGCAGGGGGGGTGGGGGAGGTGGGGGAATTGCTGCCGCCAGCTCCTCTGGCCGAAGTGGCAAAGAGGAAATTTCACCTGCCAACCCATCCATTTGCAGCAGTGATGGGACGGAATCAAAACCCGGTTCCTTCTTTGTCTCCGCCCTGTCGAGCAAATCTTCGTTTTCATTCAGCAAACGATGTACTTCTTTGGCGGACAGTTGGAGCTTTTGCGCCAGAACTTGGGCCGTCTTCTGCTCGTCTAAGACCGACTGCTTCAGTAGCTCTTCTTCGGCACATGTTCTCTCCAGCTCAGCCTCTGCCTTTCGGTGCAATTTCATTACCCTTTGGACTTCTTTCTTCAGTCTTAAAATTAGCTGTTTCATCGATGCGTTGGCCTCCGTCTCCCGTTTCAGCCGGCTCTCGAACTGATGCACCCGAGTTCGATCAATGTCGCTCTTTTTCTGAAAATTCTGGGACATGGTCCGGTGATGCCGCACATCTTTTTCGAGCTTCTCCGCACGCCTGTAAGCTTCTTGCAAATCGGACTGTGTGCTGGATAGCTGAGCAACGAGAGCATTGTGCTTCTTTTCTAGGGCTGCCAAAGACTCTTGAAGGAGAGATATTTTTTGCTTATCCTTTGTCCCTTGTCGAACTTCACGGATCTTTTCCTTGGCTTTGAACAATTTCTTCTGCGTGGCTGTCAACTCCATTTGAAGGCTGCTGTTCTGCTGCTGCAGCAATAGAACGTCCTCTTCGATATGAAATGACGGCTTCTCCGCTAGATCGCGAAGCGTCAGCCCACCGGCAGGCACTTCAAAGGGCCCGGAAGCGTTCACGCCCCCTGCATTGTTGGCAGGTTTGCCGCTGCCGTCTTGGGATGGTGAAGCTCTAATCGACGCTTCAAGCCTCTGTTTAAGCTTGGCATTTTCGCGCTCAAGGGTTTTGGTGTACGAAACCAACCCACCTCGTGCGCTTGCACCACCGCTGGGAATTTTTCCGTCCTCTGGAATTGGTGGGGGAGAGAATTCTTCCACTTCGAAGCTGGCTTTCTTCTTCAGAAAGTGCCTGACCCACCTATTGAAAAATATTGACAATAGAGCTTTGTCGTCCCGATGGCACCACCCCCCTACTAACATGGTAACTGACTCTGCAACTTCTTGTTTGTGGTCTTCGAACAGTTTCTTGCTTTCTAGTAGTTGCTCCTCCAGTTTCGATATTTCATCACTGTGCTTTTCTCCCATCAGCGAGTGCCTTGCTGCCGCTTTGTCGTTGTTTATGGTCAACACCCATCGGCCGAATGCCTTTGCCACAGGGAGCGTGAATATGGTGCGTATCAAAATGGAACGAACGACGGCTTTTTTCTTCTCGTAATTGGTCAGCCACGCCTTCCACGCGTTGAATGTTTGGGCTAAGAAGTACTTGTCGTGCTTTTGAAACAAAGCGTTCGAAGCAATCATTATGGAGTGTCTACGTTTTCGCTCGCTCTCCTCCTCTTGTTGGGCTTTCTCCCTCCCCGCAACGCTGGAAATTTTCCAGCACTTCCAGGCGCTAAATGTACGAAGCAGGACTCTCTTTGTTGTCTTTTCCATCATAATAAACGAAACGTTCTCCAACGCCTTGAACCGATGGGACAGCTGTGCATTGTTCTGCGAGGTAATAATTGACTCGAGCTCCAACCGCTTGGTTGCTACCTCGGCTTCAAACTCGTGGTAAATTTCGTTTCTAACCTGACGGTCCCACGTCCGGAACGCAAAAGACATTAGCTGATTGGTCCATTTGTTGATGATGCTTGTCATGATCGAATACTGGTGGTATTTTTTCGCCAATCTAAGCTTGGTGTAAGCAAACCAGACCTGAAAGCGCTCCTTTATTACGCGGCCCCCAGCTATTCGGGCAGCCCAATTGCTCATAGCCGCAATAGCGGCCATGTGCTCTTCTTGCTTTGCTTCCGCTTCCGTCTCTTCCTTCCATTTCCTCACGGCGCACTCCAACTTCAACCGCCGCGCTTTGCTGAAAAGTCTCCTGGCCATGTCGTACTTTGTCTTTCGAAGGGCGCCAAATCCAAGGCATTTTGCGTCATTCAATTTAAGCTCCTCGACCACTACGTACCATTTGCGGAAGCCCTTGTAAATGCCATGCCGAAACACCACGTTTTGCATCGACGTCAGCAAGCTGCGTGCATACATTCTTGACTTCCGAAAATGAACCCAACACAGAAAATTCTTGCGAACCAGCACCAATTTTTTGCGCACCAGAATGTTGCGAAGGCCTTGGGACTTCCTGTAGGACTCGTTGCTGTAGAGTCTCCACCGACGCAGACAATTTCTGAGGGAAAGGCGCCGATGCGCAGACAACTTATTTTCCACCAAACGCGACGAGTGATCGCTCCTTTCTTCGGCGATCTTCCACGTTAAAACGGTGAGCTTCCACTGGTGAAGCGCTGCCCGCGTTGTCCTGGTAAAAAATCCACCGTTTAAAATGTTTACAATTCTTCGTTTCTGAAGAACTGATATTCGAGCCGCTTTGTGCCACTCCGTCAGCACTCTTTTGGAGGCCATGACCTGCCTAACCTCGTACATTTTCTCCGCCATTTGCTGCAGACTCCTTTGCCGCCGCCTCGTGTGAAAGGCGTGCCCTGAGTTAATCGTCCAAATCTTGAACGATCTCCTTAAGCTGGCAAACAGCTTCCGAAAAACAAGCATTTGGAGCAGCTTTCGCTTCCTCCGCCTGGTTCTGGAATGGCGCTTCCACAAATTCATCGCAACGTACTTTTTCTGCCTGTCGCGGAGAGAGAGGTGGGTGAACACCACTTGCCTTGTGCGAACCAACCACGTTGAATGCCGGTGCCACGCGTTCAAGTGTCGTCTTATGCTCAGATGGCGTATTTTTGCAAACATTAAGTTCGCAAAAAACTCGTTCCGACGGGCACTTTCTTCCAATAAAACAATTTCATCCCGGTACCACACCCATTTGTTCCAACCGGAGACCAGCAATCGCCGAATCGTTGGTAGCAGAATTTTGCGCAACGTGCGCCGGACGAGGACAGTCCGGCGCACCCTGGTGTCCCACCGGGCAAACGAGTGCTGCAGCGCGCTGTGCTCGCTCTTCCGCATGAACGCCAGGGCGGTGGCGGTGCGCGACCTCATCAAAAACTCGGCCTGGCGCGCCGCAATTGTCTTCCTGTTCCACCGTACAAATGCAAAAAACGTTGCTCGCAACGATGTGCGGATCATCATGCCCTTCATAATGCACCGCGCGTACACGCGCCGCTTCACGCCCCGCGACCATTTTATGTACATTCGCTTCACCTTTAACGCTTGGTACCCCGCGACGATGTTCTCGCAAAGACTTCCCCGCTCTCTCCGATGCTTCCTCTCCATGACGCCCTCCCTCCACCGCCGAATGGCCCGTGCAGTAAATATGCTGCTCCATCGCCGCGCGCACCTGTCTTTCAGCTGCTCGACGGCCTCGTTTAATTTTTCTTTCATCTCCTTCTGCTTCAATTTCGACAGCTCGATAAAGTTCGTTTTGTCCATTTCCAAAAGGACGTACCTGTGCTGCTCTTTCCGGAGTGCTTCCTCCGCGGCCGCCTTCGCCGTCACCGCGTCGGTTGCCGCCCGCTCGTGCCGCTCTTGCTCTTTTTTGAACTGCTCCGACCGGTTGCGCGCGGCCTGGAGTTGGGCTTGAATCTGCATGATCGCCTTCTCCCCCTCTTGTTCACTGTTCCACTGGGCCCGTTCGTTCTCCTGTTTGAGGCAGTCGCGCTCGCCCATAACCTGGACCAACTCCAACGCCAACCTGTCTTTTTCGTTTTGAGCCTGGTCCAGCGCCACCTTTGCCCGCGATAGGTCGGACCGTGGCACGAGGTCTTTTGCCGTGCTTTTGAAGGTCTCCGCATCGCTCCGCAGCGCCTCGTTCTCTGCCTGTAAAATAGTAACCCTCGCGGTGGAGTTGGACTGCAGCTGCACGTTGGCAGTCATCTTTTTCAATTTGTCGCGCAATTCCCATACCTCTTGCTGGATATCGGTGCACTTACTCTTCCACTCCCTCGCCTCTTTCTTCGCCTGGTTGATTTTGGCGGTCTCGGAGAAGCTCTTCTCCTTGTTCGCGTTGTCAATGACGCCCCGCATCCGCTCGAGGTCGGCCCGAAGGGACTCGCACATGGATTTCCAGTGCGACGCCTCCATCGTCTTCTCCGTCAGCTGCTTCTCGAGGACGTGAACGGCTTTGCCGTTCAGCGCCGAGGGAGCCCGGTCGCCGCCAAAGTGGCTGCCGTCGGTGCTGTCGTCCTTGGCCTCGCTCTCAACTTTCTCCCCGTTGCCCAATATATCCACCTGCCCCCTCCCCCCGGCGACCCTTGCGGCTGTGGCCGCCGCGCCGCCGTTCGCCCAAACGCAGCCCTGCAGCCCTGCAACCGCGGCGTCGATCTTTTGGCGGCACTCCGCGACGGCTTTTGCGTGCCGCTTGCGGCGGTCGTGAGAACGGCCTATCCAGGACTGGTACGAGTTTAAGACTTGTTTCACGAGCAAGTGAGACTTCGTGGTGTCCTCTAGCCCGCTGTTTGCACCGCTGGAACGGTGCCGTGCGTCGTTTGCCCGGCTTTCGCAGAGCTCAAAGTGCACCAACAAGGCCTGCGACGCCTCTATTTGCTCCGTGTATTTTAACTCTAAATCGTTGGAGAAGCCCACTATCTTTTTCGTCTCCTGGCGGAACTGGTGTATGGACTTCGACAGCTCCTCCGCAGTTCTATCCAGAGCATTGAGCCTCTGATTGTCCCTCTCCAAATCCATCCTCCTCAACCGTCGGAAAGAAGAAGAAGAGAGAGAAAACAGACGGCTGGTGCAAGGTCCGTCGTCCGTACACACCACCACCACAAAAAAGAACGAGAACAAGAAGACAGAAACTTTCTCACACAAAGACAAAGAAACAAAGAAAGCGAAAGAATGATAAACAAAACAAAACAAAATCGAAACCCTATTTTATTGTTGATTTACTTCGAGATTGATTCATTTTGTTTCATTTTGATTAATCGATTGGGTAATCTTAAAAATAATAATAATAATAATAAATAGAGGACTAATTTATATAATAATAATAAAAAATCATCTAAAAAAAAAAGAAGAAGAAGAAGTAGAAAGAAAGAAAGAAAGAGTCGAAAGAGTCGAAAGAGAAAGAAAGAGTCGAAAGAGAAAGAAAGAAAGAAAGAAAGAAAGAAAGAAAGAAATCTAAAAAAGAAAGAAAGAAAGAAAGAAAGAAAGAAAAAGATCCGAATGATGAAGATACATCATTAAATTAGACTAATAAAAAGACTTCTTTTTTTGCGTATCTATAATAATAAACCCTACAACAAACTGATACACTTCTTTCTCTTTTATTTAATTAATTAGACTAAAAATACGTATGGTATTCAATGTAATGTATATAATTAAAATAGAAATAGTATATGTAATACGTATACTTTTAACACGAGACTTTAACACGAGACCTCCTCGTAGTCTTCTTATTTCTTTCTTTCTTTCTTTCGACTCTTTCGACTCTTTCTTTCTTTCTTTCTTTCTTTTTTTTTTCTTTTTTCTTTTTTAGATTTCTTTTTTTGTGGATTTCTTTTTTTGTCTTCTTCGCGAGATCACATATTAAACAACAACAGAATACCATACAACAAAAAAGAAAGAAGAAATAAAAATGGAATAAAAAATAATTTTATACATGATGACAAGATGAAGAAGAATAAAAATAATTAATACGAAAAGAAGTATTTTCATTTTTAATAATAATAATAATAATAATAAATTATAATTATATTTTTAAAAATAATAATAATACTAATATATATTTTATAAGATCTTTATATTTTACATTTGTACTTTTTTCTTTCATGATTTCTGATAAATGTAAAACCAAACGATGTAAATTGTTTTTCTTTCTCTCTTCCTCTCTATTAGCGTATGTTTGAGGGAAAGAAAACGATTTTGTTTGTTTGTTGTATTGGAAGGAAGGACGAAAGGTTCGTACATTCCATCATCCATGTCGGAGGATTATTTTGGCGATGAGAACATTGCGGAGGAGCTGAAACGAAAGGTGAGTCAGCAGGCTGCGCTGGCGAAGGAACTGTCGGAGCAGCTTGCTCTGGAACGACGGCTGTCTGGGGCGAGGAATTCCACGGTTGAGCTTAAAGATTACCTGTATAGAAAGGGTTCTCTCCTTGGTTGGAAAAAGAGATGGTTCTCGCTCGAAGGGGATACCCTGAGCCGCTTCAACTCGCACACTTCCGAGAAGGCGCGGGGTGGGTTGCGCCTCAAGTCAAACTTCGTCATCAGCTTCGACAACGACAAAAATCGAAAAGTCAACGGCCTGCCCATCTACGTCTTCTCTATCGTCAACGGTAAGAAACGAAAGTATTTCGGCGCGCTCTCGGAGAAGAAGCGAGACGTATGGACCACTGCCCTGACGAACTCGCTCGCCGCTGTGAAAGCAAAAGAGAAGGTCCGAAAATCGGCCAAGACGAGGCGGGCCTCCATGAAAGTCCAAATGGAAGAGCTCATTGCGGAAGCCTCCTCGGGGGCGCCGAGCGTCAATGCGGGGCCCCAGGACCGTGACAGCATGGCAGGCGTGTGGCACAGCGAGCAAGACACCATGCGGTCGCTGGTGCAACCGAAGGGGGAGAGGGCCGCCTTCAAAGCCCGGCAGAAGGCAAACGTAAGCCCGGGCGCGCGGGCCCGGTTCAAAGGGGCCATCATCAATTTAGTCCGAACCCTGAGGTACGACGCTTGCTTCCAAGAAGCCAAGATCGAGTCGAACGAGTTTTTGAGTGCAATATCCTCCGAGTTAGGGCGGGGGAACATGACGTTCATGAGGGAGTTTTTGGCAACGGACGGTATCATGAAACTTGCGAATTTGCTCGAGGAAATCAACGACCGCACGAGGGAGCCCGGGGGGTCCCTGTCGGACATCATGAAGTTGGTCGTGAGCGAAGTGCTGATTATACGCTGCTTCAAAGACATCATGAATCGGGAAGACGGCATGAAGCGGTTTCTTGTCGAAGCTGACGCGCAGCGGTCCGTTAACGTACTGCTGAAGACGGCATTCACGACCTCCGAAAACCACGAACTGTACTGCACGATTATTAACCTGATGACGGCGTGCTGCTTGTACCCGTCGGAAAACGGCCTCGATTTGGTCATGGAAGGGTTCGACATCCTCGCGGAGTGGATGGCGGACCACGTCTTAACGGAGGAAGACAACGCGTCCATCACTGTCATGTCCATCAGGTTCCAGGCGTTGATATCATTTTTGGACACCGAGCTGCCGCTTGAAGTCAGGGTAAGCTCGATGGGCTTGATCAACGCTATGGCCAACACTGGGTTTCAGCGGGAGGAGCGGATGATGGTGCGGTCTGAGTTTTCGTGCTGCGGGCTGGACGCACAGATAGACCTGAACACGGACGACTGCAGCAACGCAGAAGGCGAGGGGGGGGCGAAGGACGAAGAGTCCCGATCGAAACTGTTGACGTTGTGTTACCTGTACAAAGAGAGTAAATTAGAAGACGACGAAGAGGACGAGCAGGAGTTCAGCAAGGACGACCTAGAATGCCTCTTCCACCGGCTCGACAGGTTTCTGATGTCTTCTGTGTTTGCGTACGAAGAATGTTGCGACCTTTTCGACAGCCTGCTGCTAATCTTCGAAGGTGGGGACTTGGAAAGCGCGGAAGACGCCATAGCGCGCTGCCATCAAGCCCTGGACGATTCCGAGGACGGTGCGAAGCAAATGGCCGAGGGGGACCATTTTGACAGCACGGCTCCCACGGCGGCGGACGAAGCTGCATTTCGATCAAAGGCCCTCAAGGCGAAGAAAAGCCTTGCGTCCCTGATTCAGCTGGAAGATAAGAACGGGGCAATGGCAAAACAGACGGACGAGCTAATTGCTATGAATGACGATCTGATGGACGAAAACGATGAGCTGCGAAAGAAACTGAACAAGCTGAAGGGACTTCTCCTTGGATCCATGAGTGAGCCTGCTTCCAGCGAGAACGCTGGGGGCGGGATCGTGGAGACGGATGCCGTGATTAGGCTGGCCCGCCTTGAACGGGAGAACGAAAAATTAAAAAAGGAGGCCGAGAGCCTCTTGAAATCAATCCCGCCCCAGCGCGGGCCGGGTGCACCTTCGCTCCCTGGGAGGGGGACGGCTCTACAGGGTCCGCCCCCGTTGCCTGGGGCGAGTGGTGGCGCCGCCCTCCGCGGTCCGCCGCCGATGCTGGGGGCAATAGGCGCGCCGTTGAGAGGCCCACCCCCGATGCCGGGGGCAAGGGGCACACCGTTGAGAGGCCCGCCGCCGATGCCGGGGGCTAGGGGCGCGCCGTTGAGAGGCCCGCCCCCGATGGCAGGGGCCAGAGGGGCGAGGGGGAAGCCTCTGAGAGGCCCGCCGCCCTTGCCCGGCGCGAGAGGGGCAAGAGGAGCGAGGGGTGGCCCGCTCAGAGGCCCGCCGCCCTTGCCCGGCGCGAGAGGGGCACGAGGAATGAGAGGCCCGCCGCCCTTGCCTGGGGCAAGGGGCGGAATGAGAGGCCCGCCCCCTATGCCAGGGATGCGGGGGCCGCCCCCTATGCCTGGGATGGGTGGGCCCCGTGGGGGTCCAAACGGCTTCGTAACGGCAGGTCCACAGCCAATTAATTCGTACCCTGACAAGGCGCCGACCATGAAAATGAAAAATTTCAATTGGCATAAAATCAAACCGTCCGAGGCGAGAGGAGAGAAAACCATTTGGCGCAGCATTGAAATGGACTCCATAAATATTGACTTCGAGGACGTAGAGGCACTGTTCGGTCGGCCAGCGGACAAATCCAAGCAGGAGAAGAAGAAGGATCAAAGTACGAGGGCGGGCAAAAAGACGGATAAAAAAGGGAAGGAAAAAATCGGGTTGATCGATCCGAAAAGGCAGCAAAACATAAGCATTACTCTGGCCCGGTTGTCTATCCCTGCCGAGGAGATCAAGGACGCCATAACGCAGTTCAAAACCAAAGTGCTGAACCAAAACTCAATCGAACTGCTCAAGCTGATCGCCCCAGAGCCGGACGAAATTGCTTTGGTGCGAAACTACTTGAACGATCCGAAGAACCAATTGGAGTCACTGAAAACCGCAGAGCGCTTTATCGCGGCCATTTTAGACGTTCCGCGGTTCAACAACAAGATTGTAGTGATGGACCTACGGTATGATTTTGAAAACCAGGTAGAGTATCTGGCAAACACATTGCAGCAGGTGCGATCGGCTGTGGACAGTGTGATGGGGTCGATCGCTTTGAAGCGCGCGCTGGGCGCAGTTCTTTTGATAGGGAATTTTATCAACCACGGCACGTTTCGAGGAGCTGCCGAGGGGTTCAAGCTGCGTACACTTCAAGCCATGTCGCAACTTCGCACAAATACGCCAAAAGAGTGCCAGTCTCTCCTGCACTTCTTGGTGTATCATGCAAGCCAAAAAGACAAAACAATCTTAGAAGTGAAGAACATTGATTTGCAGGATGTTGTTAATATCTCCATGTCAACCGTCGTGTCTAGCATAAAGAAGCTAGAAAACGGTTTGCAGATTGTCAACAAAGAACTGGAAATGTGCGAGCAATCCTCGAAGGAAACGGTGTTTGTGGAGTCTGCGAGCTCTTTTGCCGCTGGTGCAAAAGTAGACTTTGAGCTGGTGCAGAAAGCGTACAAGGAAACTTCGTCGCTGCTGGACAAATTCGCAGACTTTTTTTGTATCGATAGGAAGTCGTTCAACTTTGAAGAAACGGTCCGAACGTTAAAGAGTTTCATCGACGCCTTCAAGCAAGCTGCTCAAGACGTGGAAAGAAAGTCGCAAATGAAGAAGAAAAAAGAACTCTTGGAATCTAGACGAAAACAGTTGGAAGCTTCGAAACCCAAGCGTGGCGGGAAATCTGCGCGGAAAGCCTCGCCAAGCGCGAAGGCCTCCACTTCGATCATGAAGGAGAAGACGGTCGACAGCTTGCTCTCTTCCATGAGCAGCGGAGATACCTCGGTGTTCAAACGAAGAAGGAAGTCGATCGCGCAAGACGGTGCGTTGCAGAAAGGCCGAAACAGGCTAATGTCGATGAACAGTAGTCTGAGTGTGCTCAGAACGAAGGTTGCCTCGAACTGGGGAAGCGAAGAGGAAGAGGATTCGAGCGACGAGGAGTGGGACGATTGAACGGGATCGCGAAATGTTACGCGAGGTTGTACAAAGAGAGAGAGAGAAGAGAAGCGGCGTACTCTTGAACATTTAAATTTTGACGGAGAAATAAATTACTGAAGTACAAAGTACAGTATGGTTGCAAACATGTGTGCGCGGTCGTTCTGGCAGATCTGCCTCGGCGCCACGTTGCTCAGAACTTAAACAAGTCCTCGTCGTCCCTAATGTCCATCCAAATGTTGTCCTCCTCGTCTGTCTGCTTGACGACATCGTTCTCCCCCCTTCCCCTTGCCTTTCGTAAATCTTTTGTCAGCTGTTTTTTCTTGTTTTCCAAAAGCTTCTTCTGCTCCAGCAGACGCTCCGTCTCCTGGTCGTAAAGACTGCCGCTTCGGTTTTGTGATGAGCCAAGCTGTACTTTTGTAGCGCTAATTTCTCGATTAATATCATGAAGGATAACTTCCAAATCAAAGCATTCGTCTTGCAGCCTTTCGCGCTCGTCTACCTTCAGGCGCAGGGACTCTTTCAGTTGTAACAATTTTGCTTGTTTGGACCGAATTGTGGTCTCTAGCTCGGACGACTCGATCAATCGTTCCTCGTTTTGCTGTTCTTGGTCGCATTTTTCGTCTGCCAATCTCCTGATGTGAGCATTCAGTTGAGACATGCCCTTGTTTGCGTAGTCCATGATGGTCTTGTACGCGCTGTTGTGTTCCTTGGTCAGTCTATGAAGCAGCGAATTCATCTTGACAAAAGAGTCTTTTGCTTCGCGCTGCGCATGATTCTTCCGCTCAAGTAGCATCGCCCGAAGCTGCTCGCGTTCGTAGAGCGCGTGCTTGGAAGCAGTTAAACTCTTCCCCGCTTCCTGTACATCTTTATCAACAGCGTTACTCTTCTCTTTGTACATGTCTATTTCAAGTAAAAGATCTTGAATACGATTACGTTTTTTCCCATGTTCTACTATCAACTCATGGTAAGAGTCTTCTAAAAGCTTGTACTCTTCCATCAGCGAATCGCCTTCGTAGATTTACTCGGGAACGGGGGAAACAAGAAAAGGAATCGGGGAGGCTTTCGTGTTGCTACTCTGTTGCAGATTTGCAAAACTTTTGACTTTACTGTAGAACAAAAATATATGTTTTGGGTTTTCTTATCGCACATGTTAACTTTTCTTACATCGGATTTTACAATTGAGTATTTATTCTATCTTTTATCAGACACGTGAAACGTTTTACCCACAAGAAGAAAGAAGAAGAAAGAAGAAGAACGAAGGAAGAAGAAGAAGGAAGAAGAAGCGGAAGAGAGAAAGTCAAAATTCAACAATCAACTATTTTATTAGAAGGAGATAGAAGCGGAAAGAAGAGAAGAAGAAGATATAATAAATAATATTTACGGTAAAAAGAAGAAGAAGAAGAAAAAAGAATGAAGAAGAAGAAGAAGAAGAAAGAAGAAGAAGAAGAAAGAAGAAGAAGAAGAAGAAGAAGAAGAAAGACGAAGACGAAGACAAAGAAGAAGAAGAAGAAGAAGAAGAAGAAGAAG
>LT642330.1:5940-22600 GCA_900128585.1 Stramenopiles sp. TOSAG23-3 | reverse complement strand
CTGCCCTGTTTTTTCACGATGCCGTCGGCC
Source organism: Stramenopiles sp. TOSAG23-3 (assembly GCA_900128585.1). Lineage (NCBI taxonomy): Eukaryota > Stramenopiles sp. TOSAG23-3. The sequence continues at coordinate 22,570 of LT642330.1, read as the reverse complement.
CGCTGGGCCGATTTACAGGTAATAAGGAGAAAAAATATTAATATAAGATAAGCATTGAAACGTAAAAATCATCCTTTTTTTTTTTTAAAACAAAAGATCATCTTTAATTTAATGATTCTACTCTAATAAAAAAATTATTAAAAAAAAAAAGACCCAAAAAGTTCTCTTTTTTCTTCATTTTACTTAAGGATTTATCAAAAGACCTTAATTTCCCCAATTTAAAGGAGTCTGGAAATTTCCCGCGTAGGACTTATACTTGTAATGTCATTAACCTGTATTATAAATGCGTATAATGGAAATAAAATAGAACTTTTTTTGATTCAAATTAATTGTTTTTTCGTCATTTTTTTTGTTATCGCTTATTAGGTGTATTTTTCGTATTAATAACACTAACTCCCTGATAGGATTTTAATAATTAGAAAAAGTTCACCACACAACCCTCTGGACACAAATCTGACACAGTAATAATATTTTTTGCTGTGATAAAGGACGAAGATGATGAATGATGGAGGAGAAAATAACATCATCATCATTCGTTCGTCATGCAGGTACATTGCTATTCATGAGTGCAACAATAATATTTCTCGGAAAAGAACCGGGCACGAAAATGGAAATCTAGGAAGTACCCCGTCAGTGTGGGCAACTCCGCAACGTAATCTAAAAATAAATTTCCGTCTCGGTGCAGTTCTATCGATTCTCCCATGTCTACACCCAGCTTTCCTGGCCCACCTGTGGAATGGGAAGTGTTTACTGAGCAGCAGAAAGCCTTTTCTAGTCAAATTCCTCCATTGCTTACTAGAACCCGGGGCAATCTCGCCATTTTCCGAAATGAATTGAATTTAGGCAATAGGGGGAAAGATTCTGTTTGCCTCAAGCAAAAGGTTGGTATACTTATAGCTGAAGTAAAGAAATTGATGCGAAATATTTTGTCGCAGCCTACCGAAGAACCCCAAGATATGATACAACTTAAAAGTCTCTTATTAAGTATACAGTCGGTGTTGAACTATTTTAGGCAGCACGAAGCGCGTTGTAAAATAGGGCACTGCATAAAACGACGAGTTCATGCCAAACAGAAATGTATTTTAAACACAAATTTTGCCATTTACGTGGTTTTGTGGGAATTATCGAAGTCCAGAAAATTGTTTAGCTAACAGCTCTTTTGCAACGTCCCCTCATTGCTTGGCAGTATCGAGAATGGAGAATGCGTCATAATTTACGAAGCCCGCCTTCAATGACTCTGAGATCGATGGGGGAGATGTGAAGAAGGCTTTGTTGCCGGAGGATGAGACCCCCATACTATCAATCGACAGGTATGACATCGGTTGAGGATGAAGCAGATGCATTTTGCGAACCGATACGCACTTCGGACTAGTGCCAAACGCATCCACCCTTAAATCAGAGGCTCGGGGGCTAGCCGGAGCTGGCGCTGGGTTGGAAAGGCAGGGATTCATGCGAATACGATTGTTCCCAGACAAGTGCTTTTGGTTCAATTTAGGAATTCGCCTCATACGGGGGAGGAAACGGAGGGGGGAACAGAGTAGCATATACCCCACCAATGATTCAACATCTGGACCCAGGCCTAAGCGCAACCAAGTTCACTGGAGACAGGAAGCACAACTATGTATAGAAAGAGCTGTAGCCGCCCAGAACGAAAAAACAGAGACGGAAACTACACATACAGCATAGAAGGCTACACCATGCTGTTATCACACTCACACGGTGTCTTTGAGTACTGACCCGAATGGTACAGTTGAACGGCCTGAACCTTGAATGATTCATTGAATAGCCAGCGAGCAATTTTAAAACAACAGCAACCACGCCGCTATTCCGTAAATCACACAAGTTTTGATGCAGAGATGAGGGAGATACATGAGATTGAAGAAGTTGACTTCATGGAGAGAAGATAAAGCCATTGAAATGGTCGAATGTACCAATAGTACCACTAGATGGATTAAGTTTACATCAGAGGAATATGATAAGCATAAAATAAAGATCCGTAAGCGATGATCACTGGAAAGGAAGTTTTTACCACAATCAAGAACATTGCTGAAAAGAAAACTTTCTCATAAGCAAGGTAGGAATTAGTTACGAATGGGTGGACAAATGGCCTACCCACTCTGCTAAATTAATCAAAGATTTCACTGAATTAATCAAAGATTGGGGTGGGGGACTTATGATCGAAAAAAGAATGTTGACGTGTGTGAGCCCCCCCCCGTCCACCCACTCCAAAACCCAATTCCCTCCTTGCTCATAAGCGTATAACTGAAACCCTTGGGTTTTTAAATGTCAAGATTTAAGTTAATCTCATTGAGCATTTTAACACTTAACTTAGGAGATTACTCCGTGCACTCACAGAATTACTTAAAAACAAAAAATGAATCTAGTACAGTATTAAATTCTTTATATAGACCCCAAAATATATGATTAGTAAAAACATTATTTTTTTTTTAATTCACGCCGCTGCTTGGAAACCAACACAAGGAATGATTCATCTATGAGTGAGATATCGGATGAGGAAGTTGATTATGGGTCTCCTGACATCGACGCAATTCCACACACTAAATCGGATCATGCATGGAGCACACATGGAAATGATGGTCAAGACTAAGTAACAAAAGTATATTGATTACTAAAATCACAACAGTAGAGATCAGTTTGCAGTACATAAAGGAATGTAAACCTTTTAATGGATAAAAGTTGAGTAGATTCTTTTTCGCGGTATATGAGGAAGCTAAATTTTAATTACTCTAAATAACAGCCAATTTTTTGTTTTAAAAATGACATCTACGAGTGAGGCATCGGATGAGGAAGTTAACTTCGGGTCATTTGACATCGTCGCAAATCCAAACACCGATTCGGATCATGCATGGAGTACATTAGGGCATGGTAATCAAGACTAAGTGACAAGAGTATATTGATTAGTAATATTACAGGAGCAGATAGGATTAGGGTTGGATTTGAATTAGTAATTGATTTAAAATGAGAGAGTCTTAAAACATACTATATATTTTTTTTTTACAGGAGCAGAGACAAATTCGCAGCATATGAAGGAACGTAAATCGTTAATGGACAAAAGGAGCAGATTCACTTTCGCGGTGTATGAAGAAGATAAATTTAATTACTTTAATAACAGTAGCCAATTTGTTGTTTTTTAAAATGTCTCCTAAACTGAATTAGTTTTTTTTTTAATGACTTCATGATTAAGAAAATCACAGGGGCAGAGATAAATTCGCAGTACATGAAGGACGCAAAACTTTAATGGACCTAAGGAGCAGAAGAATTACATTCGCAGTACATGAAGAAGACAAATTTTAAATACCTAATTTGTAAATAACAGCCAATATTTTGTTTTAAAAGACTTCTATCATACTCTCTAAAAAAAATAGCCTGGGTGGTTTACAAATCAAATGAAAACATTTACTAATCAAATGGAAACATTTACTTCAAAATGATTTAGAGAAAGACTGAGGAGCAGATAAAATTACACTCCGGTGCAATTCCTTATACTAATTGATAGGATTCATTGTAATATTTTCCATTGTATTAGTTGTTCTCTGCTTGGCCTTCCTAGCGTTTCGTTTGTATAGTTCTTCATCGTCCATGCACTGTTTTAATAACTGCTTGAAATTGACGTTCGTTCACTGTAAATTGGCGATCATTCTCACTGATTTCTTTGTTATGTGGATCCAATTGAAACATCTCAACTGGCTGGCGACCACACCGAGTATGTGTTCTTACCATTGTACCCCAAATCAATGTTTTGTAAGGTTGTGTTTTCTCTGTGTCTGTATTTTGTGGTGGGTATATAAGACAGCGGCGGGCATCGTCAAATTTGTGCTCATACCACCATCCCTCTATGACGTACGCTCGCTTATCAGCTACATTTGGTGCACCATTCTCCCTAACAGCTCGTTCATATGTCTCTTGGGTATTCTAATGAATGGCCCTATTCCTGTCTCATTTCCCAGTTTTCCTCGTTGCCTTGCTGCTGCTGTTAGTGCTTGCCAACGTCAGTTCACGATATCACAGCTCTGAACAGGGCCTGGCCCTGTCGTAAACTTCATGAGCCACACCCCTGGATCATTAGGGTCTGCACAAAGCACCTTGCTTGCATGTTATGTGTCGTCGGTGTTTCTTACCATAAAAACATTTTTCGACGTGCTGTTCAATTTTTGTTCGAACTCGCCTGGCAGGTTCATCAGTGCTCTCATCTGCAGAGGCGGTTTCAACTTGCGAGTCCGTAAAATGGTGTATTTGGAAGCATCCTACAATTTCTTTCCTTCCACATTCACTTTTGTCATGGGCGTCTTTTTTAAAGATGCCAATTTGCGTTGCATCCGGTGCACGAGCAGCTGGCCCATCATCATACACATAGTTCACCAGCACACATAGTATTTTTTAAATCATGGTTAACCGTAACTTGACTTTGTAAACATTTCACGTCTTTCTTGGTTGGTACAACCTGAGATAGTGGAATAAACTTAAATACCCGCCGATTCACGCAGTGAGTTTTTTTCTTATGGTCTACTGTATCATGTTTCTTTTTCAGAAATGTGCATTTTTCCTTTAAGTATTTGTATGATTTTTCTGAATCGTACAACGGCAAATTACTATCTGTTAACGCAACTCGCAGAGCTCGCTTTACTGCCGAGCCCTCTGGTTCACTTGGACCTTTCCTGTGACATGATGCAAAAAATCGGTGGCGAGTCTTTATGTCCAGCTGATAGATTTTCAAGAACTGTGCCTTATTTTTATACTGTGCAGCACACCCATCTGTCCAGCACAATCTCCGTTGCCTTCTCCACAAAATCGTTGCTATGTGACAAATCGTCGGATAATATATCTATTGCCATCGTTGAATATTACTGAAATTAGTATATCTGTATTTCTGGCTAAAATTCATCTTAAAATCCATAAGTAAAAACAAGAAAATTGGCTGTTATTTAAGTAATTAAATTTAGCTTCCTCCATAAGTATGAATACTTCACTTTTTTGTACGGGTCTTCGCCAAAAATCAGCTGTTCACATAATGGCTGTGGTGATTGCGGGCATCGGCAAACTAAAATACTGCCATTGCTAAACACTTGCATTAAACAAAGAATAACAATGAATATATTCATCAAGGAAGGTGAAGTCTCTGTTAGAGGTGAAGAAACATTTGAATTCCAGACTTTCTGTGTGGACTTCACTAAATTTATAGAAGATAAATTTTTGAGACATAGTGCTGATGCTAAGTTGACTGCCGCGGTGTTTGATGAGGATCATTTGAAAACTGCGACGATATCTAAAAGTCTTGAAGTGCGTATATTACTTTGGGGTATTTTTCCAAGAGTTCTTTTTCTTTGTTTTGGTGGTTGAATAAAACCATTTTTTGATACCATCGGGTACTCTTTAGCTCAGACAGTTCACATGCAGAAAGAGCGTTATGAAAAATCACTGCCTTTGTTTTTTCTACCTCCCTTGCGTTCGGTAAGTTCCTCATTTTTTTGTTTTATGATTACCAAAACAATTTCTTTTGAAGTGTTTCTTTCTTTTGAAAGTTGTTTTATTTGCAGCAAGCGGCTGCTTTGACCTTATATTCTCTTTTTACAGTTCCTGCCTCTATTGTTCTGTTAAATGAAGGATTATATTTATTAAAGCCTCGGAAGCCGTCGGCGCTGCCGGTGGGTACGCGGTTGGGGCTGCCGTTGGTGCTGCGGTGGGGCTGACGTTGGGGACGTTGGGGCTGATGTTGGAGCCGCTATTAGCAACTCTACTATCCGGGGGGCAAGAACGAGAACGCCAAGCTCGTGACCAACATTGTCGCTAGCTAAGAGTTGGAATCGAACCAACAATCCCTGCTATCAATCTGCACTTTCTACTTCTGTTTGTAGCGTCCCTAACGTCTGTTCGCTCGGCATTTCCACAAGTCCAACAGAGGCCCTTCCGTGCGCCTACTTCTCTCCTTTGCTTTGGAACAGCACGTGTCAGTGCTGTCTCCGACCGGGCGAGGCGACAAGGACGCTCCCTCAGTTGGGGCCGCTACAATCTCGTTCCCTTCACCCCTATTGCTAGCGCTGCTACCGCCACTTCTGTTTGTAGTGTTCCAATTGTCTCGGAGCTCGTTTGTTGCACATGTCCAACAGACGCCCGGCCCTGTGCTAAGTTCTCTCATTTTCTTTGGAGCACGGCACTTGTATTTTGTACGAAATGTTGCAAAGTCATTTATGTAAAAAAACAAATTATACAGTATGATTTAAGACTCTCGTGTTATATCAATTACTATTGTAAAGGTGATATGTATTCAACAAATCGATTCTTCTCCCAATCAAAGTCCCTGAAAGTTTCTTCCTTCTTTGGAGATTCATGCGAGTAGATCACTTCTTCGCCGAACCCATCAGAGTCACTTGGAGCATCAATCTTCCCTTTATTACCAAAACTCAAACAGCGGCTAGATTTTTTTTGGTTGCCTGGATCTGCTCGACTCTTGCGATGTTGGGGGTGGATAGATTATCAGCGTATCTGAAGTTTGGTCCAAGTTTCGGAAACTCCGGCAGGTGAATCACTCGTTTAGACTCATCAGAGGTACCTGTAGAAACCGTTTCCACAATTGGTTTGATATTTTTCAGCCAATCGTAATGCACTGAGGGACGACACCACCTGTGAGGGACTAGAAGAACGTTTTGTTATTGTTGAAGTCATTTATGTATATTAAATGAAACATCAAGATAGGATTAGGGTTGGAACTGAAATAGTAATTGATTTAAAATGAGAGTCTTAAAACATACTATAATAGCAGTTTTTCGTGCAGTTCAGTTTACATTTAACGTTAGGCCACGGCATATATTGCAAAATAACGACAACGCAGAAGGGTACTGAGATAAACTGATAAGTTTTTTTATTATTTTTACTATGTTCTCTATGCATTTTTTTATTATATGTCTTAGTATCTGATTTGATTAAATTGAATGATTCAGAGGCTGGTATGTTAGAGAAAGAGGCGTGTAATTTTTTCCCGAAAGCAAAACCTAAACCACCGCTTAAATATGCAATCAATGTTGAATGCAAACGGAACGAATAGTAGAACTCTTTCTGTGTACTTCTGTGATGTTATGAGATCTTCAGCTAATTTAACCTGATTTTAGCCGTTTTGTTTTTAATCTATCATCATCTCGTATTTCATCCACGATTAACTGCTGTTCTCTATCCCGGTCTTTGTGCCACAATAAACCTGATCTAGTAAAACCAAATTCTCTCATTATAAATTGCAAATGGGCGGAACTTATGCCCCAAAATAAGAGCAGCAGTATCCCTGTCCCACTTACAAGAGCTTCTGTTCCAATTGCCACATTATGATCTATTCTTAAAGATGGTATTGGAGGGCAATCAACACGAGACTTGTTTAAGGGAGTCGAAGGGAAAGATGATGACAGCAACAGGCATCGGTGCCATTGCTCAGAGCTCTCTTGCCTCTGTAATCTCTCCCAAATGTCCGAGGTAAGTTTCTTATAAATCATAAAATTCCATAGTAGCCCAAAGACTATAAGGAAAAAGCTTGTTCTATTCAAAATACCTTTCTGTAATCCTACAAATACATCCGTTTTCTTTACATGATAGATCACTCGGTATAAAAGAAGGGTTAATCCGGAGGTATATGTTGCTGCCATTGGGGCGTAATGAATTGTTGTTGGAGAAATAGAAAAGTTTTTGGGTGTTGCATGTTTTGCGTGCACAAACATGCACCATGAGCTTATACCATCATATCCTAGCAATTGGTAATACCAAGCAAATAGTACCAGAAGTGAACTAGCACATATGCTGAAACTTAAATAGACGGGGAAACGCCGCTTGTCACCTTTTTCCGGTCTTGGAAACATAAGAAAGCGGTAAAAGACCCATTTGCTCCAAAGGGATATTTTCTCTTGAAAATTTGAAGGTGATACCATTAAAACTTGAGGCTGCTGGTATATTTCTATGGTAAAACGCTCTACTACAAGACAAAACCACAGGAGAGCCAGAAGCCCCGTCCCAAACATAAGAACGCCAGCCTCTAGAATACAAAAATTAAACTTATCATTTTGGGATGTGACTTTGATGTTTGATTGGCAAAAGTACTGAAAAGGTTGAAAAGCTGGACCAATAACAAGTATTGATGAAATTAAGATGGAGGCTCCAAACAATGCGTTCAAGGTCCTTTCCCCACCCCGCCCGTTTTCCGCCACCCACAACCAAGCAAGAAGCATACCCCCCAAAGTACCAAAGGTACCGCATACAAAACGTATCATTATTGACTCAATGTGCTCGTCCTTTGTACGTGTGTTGAACGGACAAGGCATTGCACAAGCACTCGATAGAGCCATATTTGTAGCGATCGGAATATTTCTTTTGCCAACATGGGGATTTTTTGCAAAAGATTGAAACAAACCTTTGGGACAAATTGTTGAACAAGTCAGACATTCAGTTTCAAAGAACGCTGCGCTGCAGTTTTGTCTTTTGGAGTATCCAATATCACTAATGTTTTCACCCCGCATAATGTCTAAAAAACTGTTCAACAATCTCGCTTCTTTATCAAAATTGACTGGAAGGGGGTATCCAAATTTACTTGGTAAACGCCCAGTCAAAACTGATTTGCATTTATCATAAAAAGCGTTTTCGTAAATTTCATAGTCTGCCTGGTTAACTTTTTTGCCTCCGTTATGCAGTCGTGGAGAAATATCGTTTGGAAGAGTGTATAAACTATAGGTTGCAATTTTTTTGTCGAAGATCGCAGGCTCCAACTGAAATATTGAAGAGCAGCTTCTTTCTACTTGGATGCATACATCTTCACAGGTTTCAGGAGAAGGCGTAAAAATTGGCGTGTGTGATTCAGACTTGTTCGAATGGGATCCAAAAATAGATGCGCATACTAACTGTTTAATTGCCGAGGAACAATTTTCAGGTAACCATGTTGGTATGCTTGACTCGGCGATGTAGGAAGCAGTGTACTTATACAATTTTCGTGCGATAGAATTCCACTCATCCCCATTGTATATTTTGATCTGACCAGCGTAAGCGTTGCAAATATCTGACTTAGGCCATTCAGTTTGAACATTAAACCTTGAATTTAACATAGTCCGTACTATTTTTAATGATTCAGTAGATGCATTTGGATTGTAACACTCGATTTCAGAAGTACAAGTGGGGATAATAGTTGTGTCAACATCCCGATGCCCAATCATCTTTTCTGTCTCAGAAATTTTGGTAGTTTGTAAATTAAAAATGTCCAAAAGGGATTTTTGATTAGCTGAACTATTCACTGCTTTAGAAAACCTAATTATTGGACAATAATGATTAATGAGAGCACAATTTCCACCTGCCAGACAACCCTGACTGCTAAAAAATCTGTTGTTTAACTCGGGTTTTGGACGATGCCCCGGTTTGTCATCTTCCCCATCAAAAGACGGTTCACTGCCGTCCCTACAATATTTAAACTGCTCTAACAGAGGTTGTTTGTTTGGGCAGGTTTTCGGTGAGCATGGTGGAAAATACGAAGAACAGATAGCCCCTAACAGTGCATTTTGACAAATTTCATGCAAAAATGGGAAAATATCAAGCAGCTTTATCCCGTTCACAACGGCTGTTTCTAGTTTACTTTGGGTGTCACTATCAATATTTGTGTATGCCTGTCTGTTGGGGTCTTTCTTCTCGGTCACTACATTCAGTGGCACTAGAAATTCTGTATAATTGGCGGATCGCATGTAATCCGAGCATATTGAGTGACCTGCATACACGTATTTCTTACACCTTGAATAACGCAATTCAACACTTGAGACTAACTGCGCAGCAAGCAAAAAGAGAAGCAAATGCGCTGCTGGAAGGTTTGAGAGCGACTGTGTCTTCATCCTTCGTGTTAACTATTAGTTTCTGGTGGTACACGTTGATCAAAAAAAATATGTTCGCCTAGGTGCGTGTGGAAATATTGTGCAGATGTTGATGGACCATCGTGGGCGAACAGTCAAGCACAAGGCCGATCGGGGAGTGTTGTTTCGTAAATTGATAAAGTTTTGGCGCTGGGTTCTCTTTATAGAGACGACCGCCGATCTTAGATTAATTAATAATAATAATACAGTAGCAATGTATACTCGGAAGATGTTGTATTGGAAGTAAATATCTACATCCGCACATTTGCACCGAGAAATTACTGCTTACCACGCGCTTACCAAACAGTGTTTGTTGCCTTACGATAAGGCTAACCAAGTGATTCATGTCGCATTTTAAAATTATTTTGGAAACCAACCCAATGATATGCCTATGTAATAAATATCCCAATCAAAACACATTAGAATACAAAACGAAAAAGGTAAAAGGGATGTTGGTTTCCAAAATAATTTTAAAATGCGACATGAATCACTTGGATAGACTAGAACATAAAGTTTAATTGCAGAACGACGTGAAGTCGGAACAGCAGATTTTTGTTTTACTCTCAAAGAAATCCCGAAAATCTATTTTTGCGCTATTGCCTGTAGTTGGTGAAATTAAGTTTCGTTCATCCTATTGGATGTAAATAAAGCTCTCGAAAACCAAATTTTATTTTACATAACGATACCATATACTACGACATGATCATCATTTCGCCAATGATGTGCGGTGTAAATCGGGTTATTGGGAAGCAATTTCAGAAATACATGGGATTAGGCTTGGACGTCGTTCGCGAAGTAAAAAAAGGACAATGTAAACGGATGATGGGATTAAGGAAATATCAATTAAATTGTATTTTTAGTAACTATAAATTGCCAATCCTGGAGTTCTCAACGACCACGAATTAATCATTAAGGTATCGAGAGCAAAAAGCTATTGATCGTACCTGAAGAAGACGAAGAAGAAAAAACTTGGCTGCAGTATAAATTTTGTAAAAACGGAACACGAAAAGTGCGATACTTTTGAGGTTTTAACCTTAATTTCAACTATAGTATTATTCAAATCCATATTTAATATGTCCTTTGACTTTGTTGTATTGTTTGTCATTCTTGTCTATACATAAGTATAAATTTTAATACGAAATTTAAATATATTCTATCAAGATGTTGTATTGTCTTTTTTTACTTCAGAAGTATAAATGTTTCAGGGGGAGGTCTAGTGATTTTTTGAATTTAGGAGTAATGAAGTAGTTACCGGTGCTTGAGATTGACCAACAACATAAAATATTGCAATACTCAATGATAACTCTATATATGCGGTATATATACATAGTACAGCATCTGTTATAAAATGATTGCTTACAATGAAAACAAACAACAAATTCAAAGGTTGAAATGACAAAGTATGTAAATTGAATTGACAATTTGTTACTAATATTACAAACCGCATCTCTAGTGCTGCGAGAACTAATCAACCATTATCTACACTGGTGGACATTCTGAAGAGAGGACTTGATGGGGCGTCTTTCCTATATATTTGTTTTGTAAAAAGACTATGTGTATTGTTTTAGTGAAAAATCTCTTCGTGCGAAATCAGCGTTATATAATGGTGATTGTCAACTCTAAGTTGATAAGTTTTCCGTCGTTTGCACTAAAAATATATAAAAAACATGCTCCATAACCTCTTTTCTTCAGAATGTCCGTCAGTGTTGATAAAGGTTGAGGAGTTATCTCTGCACTAGAGATATGGTTAGTAATAAAATTGTGGGTAAAGGTGCAAAAGTTATGGCGAAAAGTTTGAATTGGAGTGTGAAAACGTCCAACAACCAAATCTTGTCTCGGTCGGATTCATTTTATTAATTTTATAAAATAAAAATACAGGTAATAACATTGTGGCAAAACATATCATCATTTCTTCATTCGTCGCGAAATCCAACATCAATTTTTATCACTACAACAAATATTTACGTGAGGAACTTTTTTCGCATTTTATCGAAAATCACTAGACCTCCCCCTTAATACAAAATTTTAATACAGTAATTTCGTGGTTTACATACTGTACACAGGCACCTCCTTTTGAACTGTTTTTCTTTTTTAATTATTTTAACAAAATGTTAGCATTGGAATAGCATAGAGTAAAATGACCAGCAGGAAGAAACGATGGGAAATGCGAGATTATAAAATATAAATGAACTGAAAATTCAGTCATTGAAGATTTTTGACTCCTGTGTTCCTGGCCGCGAGATTACCTGGATAACTTCATATTGTAGTCTCCATAATAGGAGCTAACGAGTGCCCGCTCAAGGAGTTAAAACTGAACTACAGTATCTATATATCATTTGTGGTTTTGTTTTTTTCCATATGCTCCTAGGAAAATAGAAATAGAGCAACTGGTAACAGTAGAAAAATGGATTCAAAGTGTTCACTAAATAATAAGGAATATATAATAAAATTTTATTTAGTAATAAATATTAGTATTAAGGTATTATCCATAACAAATATTAAATTTAGGGGGGAAGGAAGTGTACAGTAGGGTCTGGAACAAATTAATTCAGATCAGGACGATATAATGATGATAAATTAATACGTATGTTACTTGAAATATGTTACAATTACAACTAAAAACGCACGAAATCCTGTGCCTTAAAATCACAATATCTATCTACGGCGGGTCATCCGTGCCAGAGGTTCTTCGAGTTATCAACAATAATTATCAAACTTTTGTGAAAAGAAAAATGTGGTAGTAGGAATCCAGAATTTACCACGTATGATGTCGCCTACCCTCAAACATGTTTGACAACAGTACACTATTATCTTTTGGCAAACAAGCATATAAATGCACAGAGAACACGCGCTCTGAAGTTAACCAGGCTTTCAATGAGTTCATCTGATGATGAAGACGACATTTTTACAACGCTCAGCAAGATAGCTGTTCTTGCGGGAAAAGAACAAACGTTAAAGAACAGTCAGATACACGACGATCCTGATTTGATAAAAATAAAGAGTGTGTATGAAAATGGTTTTTTTAATTACGAGTTATTTTTGTTAGGGCCTTACTACAAGCTTACTACCCTGAGATCGTGGATAAGTAGTCTTCCGTATAGTATTAAACCAGTTTTTGAAAGGCTTGCGAACTTGGTTGCTTTATTCAGAGATGGCCGTTACCTATCTATTTTGCATGACAACACAATATATGAAAATCTGTTCTCTAAAAAGGACGCGTCCGTGATGGGGCCGAAAGATCAAATACTGAAAGAGCAAGATATACATATTTCTTGCACGGTGCTTCAAGACAAAGTCGCAAAATACGCAAGCGAAGTTGTAGATGGCAGCGTTGGAACTGGTAGTATTACCGAAGACACAAGTTTACTTGGTTATTGGGTAAAACAGATATATGCACGCGCTCGCGCTTTTGAACTATTAGTTGTCGGTGCTTCGTGCTTAAATGTTTATGTTCAGGCAAATTGGACTGGCCCCCCTGTTAATTTGAGTAAGGGCTTCAACCCACTACCTCTTCAACAATGCAATCCAACATCAGATCACGTCGAATCGATAGAGAGTTGGAGATGTTTGATACGGAACATACTGGGCATGGAGGGTTACAATTTATTTTCATACTGTCAATTGCCAGAATATTTACTCTGTGCAAATATTGTACTGCAAGCGTTTGACAATTCCCAGAGTATGCATCTGGGGTGGAAAGTTAATCCCTCTAGGGGTTTTCACAAGCAGGATGAAAAATTTGCGATGATGAAGACTGCCGCGCATAGTTTTACAACGAGACCGTGGTGGTGTGGGCGTGCAACCGTTATCCATCACCGAAGTTTGATAACTGGTTTAGAAGGGTGTTATTTGATGAAAACAATTACTGCAAAGCAGTTCAAAGTTGCGATTCAAAATTTTCGAGCCGAAATTGGGCGGGAGACTGAAGAATCAAACGTTAGTACAGTTTTCTCACAACTTTTCTTGGAGTGGGGGCTAGCACAGCATTACTACAATGATTCGGATGGGGGGAAAACTAGTATTAGGCAAGCGCAGCTGAAGAGAAAATTGTCTGTTAACTTAACTGGGTCAATGGGCCTGCGGGGAATTTGGCAGGAAAAGAAAACAGCACAGATGGTTGTTAAAGCCGAATCGTCCCTTTCCGCATTTAGCGATGACAAGGAAAAGTTGCTTTGTGACAGTAGGGAAGATGAGTTGGCTGCTGCCGGGGTGAAAGAAATTTTATTGTCTGAGGTAGACGACAACACAAATTTACGAGAACATATTGAATTTACTGAAGAAAATGTGTACAAAGCAGATTTGGAGATCATTGACCAAGCCATCATTCTGGGGCTTTGCGTTGATGTAAAGAATACTAATCCTAGAGATGGGCTTACAAATGAGCAAATGGCAGCATACATTGCTCGTGTGATGGCTACTCAAAACAATCGAAACTGGATGGTGCATTCGTCTGCACTTGTACTGAAAGCGCTTGTAGAGTTTGAACGGTGGAAGACGAAAGAAAGATCTGTGTTGCAGCTTCAAGCTCTTGTTGACCAACATATTGGTCGACTGTCTCCTGGTCAGGTAGCAACGACTGATGTGTGTGCACCATGCTCGGAGAGAATGGCTTTAATATATGCAGTCAGCATGCCCCCTATATGGACGTTAAAACGCGAACTTGCTGATCGCTACATGGAAATTCACGTCAAACAGAGTGCGTTGGAGATATATCGCGAGCTTGAATTGTGGGAAGATGTGGTTCAGTGCTTGCTGGATACTCAAAAAGATAAGGAAGCGTTGGATATCGTTCAAAACCGGCTACAGGTCCGGCCATCGCCAATGTTATGGTGTTGCCTGGGGGAACTTGAAAACGAAGATTTGCATTTTGAGAAAGCGTGGGCATTATCGAATGGGCGATATGCCCGAGCGATGAGGCTACTAGGAAAAAGATATTTTCAAAGGTGCGAATGGAAGAAAGCTAATAAATGCTATCTGGCATCTCTGTCAGTACGCCCACAAGAACATCATGCATGGTGGCGTGTCGGAACAGCAGCAATGCGCATCGAGGATTGGGGTGTAGCATTACGTGCGTGGACAAATTGTGCACGACTGGAACCGTCAGATGGTGAGGCGTGGGGAAACATGGGTGCAGTATTTTGCCATTTAAACCGTCTTGAAGAAGCGTACAATGCGTTTGAACAGGGTCTGAAGCATCAGCGACAAAACTGGAAAATGTGGGAAAACTTTCTAGTCTTAAGTGTTCGCACGAAAAGATATGGGCGAGCATTATACGCCCAGGAACAGCTGCTCTCTTTACGTCACAAACGGATTGAGAAATCTGGAAAAAACAATTCGCCCCTTGACTTGGAGTCGCTGAATGTCCTTACGAATATTATTGTAAAGTCTTTGGCTAGCGACGGCAACCCTGATATTTTAAATGACTTGACTGACGCAGAGCAGGACAAAATGGTTGACAATTTCAACAAAAAAGCTTCTGTGTATGCCCCCCGTCTTCAAAAAGTTTTTGAAAGTGCTACTTCATCCATTTCTACTTCGCCTGTAATATGGGCACTGTACGCAGAATTATGCATTGCACTAGGAAACCTTGAAATGGCGCGGGAATGTTGCTCAAGTGAATTGCGTATGCTGAAAAGCGAAGAAGGGTGGGCGGACGACGAGTCATTAGTTAAGAAAATAGTCCAAACTTCAAAGCAACTTACCAAATTAACAACTCTGCTACCAGAATCTCAGTTGATTGAAAGTTGCAAAGCTACACTACTAACTGTACAAAATGCAATTGATCGAATAAGCAACAAATGTTTAGACAGCGAAATGAAAAAAACGCTGAATCAGAGTATTTATTTGTTAAAGTCGAAGATTAACGAACGCAAATGATACTAACATAGGTGCTGCGAAAAGAAAGTGCGCTCGGTGATATTGAATTTAATCACTCTTCTACAATATATTAAAAAAAACTAAATTCAGATCTAGTAGAATTCATTTTCGCGGTATATGAGGAAGCTAATCTTAATTACTTTTTAACCCAAAACAAATTATAATTAGTATGCTTTAAGACTCTCATTACTTTTAAAAATAACACAGCCAATTTTAATTTTTTTCAGATCTAAATCGTACAAGGATTGATTTACCTTTGAGTGAGATATCGGATGAGGCCGTTAACGGACAAAAGGAATTAAATTGTTCATTGGAATATATATCTCCTCAGTGATTGACAACCAACAACGAAACAAAATTACAAAACCAAGTAAAATGTTTCAATTTGACACGATGTTAAACCACCCACTCAAGGTCAAAAAAAACTACAAAAAGTATGTCATAGTTACTCTTATAGATAAAACAAGAAAATTGGCTGTTATTTAAGTAATTAAATTTAGCTTCCTCATACCCTAATCCTAACTCTATATATATTAATTTCAGTTTTATCAGAGAGGAAAATGGAGTACACATGCAAATGATATTCAAGACTAAGTGACAAGGGGTATATTGATTATTAAAATCACAACAGTAGAGATCAGTTCGCAGTACATTACTTAATAAATAGTCTAACAGCCAATTTTCTTGTTTTTATATTAAATTTAGCTTTCCCATACCCTAATCCTAACTTGATTCTGTAATTTTATTTCGTTGTTGGTTATCAATCACCGAGGGGATGATTTAATTTCCAATGAACGATTCCATTTGTCCGTTAACGGCCTCATCCGATATCTCACTCAGAGATAACTCAATCCTTGTACCATCTTCCAAGCAGC
>LT642329.1:0-22610 GCA_900128585.1 Stramenopiles sp. TOSAG23-3 | reverse complement strand
AGCGGTCCAACATTTCAGTTACTGCGGGGAGATACGCTCGTTCAACAGGGATTACTTTCTCAAAACGCTTTAAAGTTTCTGGCCTAAGATCTGTTGGGTGGACGCATATCGGATCAAGCACTAACAGACGGGGAATGCCGTCAATCGTAAAATTACGGGTGTCAGCCATAAGGCCTTTGCAAATATTCTGATAGGTTTCGCCGTCAAAAACTGTTGTCGTAGGGCATTTCCTATATGCGTTAAAAAGTTTCTTCTTCTTTTCCAGCATCTGCATCGCATATGCCTCTTGCCGCTCATATGCAAAATATTCCAATATCTCAAACACTAGACTTTCATCCCAAGGTGGAGAAGGAACTTCAATAATTCCAAGTTTACCCGAATAAAGATCCCTATCGAAGTCTTTGCAGACAAAGTTGGACGGAGACACTGCGCCACATTCGTGCACTGTTACAAAAGATAAGAAGACCACAGCCAAAATTATCTGTAATAGCATTTTTATATCTACGAAGCCAACTCTTAGGTTAACTCTAGAAGAAAACAGAAATCTACAGCAGAAAGCTGGTTGAAATTGAATGGCATTTTTCTAATCAAGACACCTATCGTATCCTCAAATCCCAAGATTGCCCGTACGAAAGGTATTATCGTATCTTTCAGACCTCAAGATAAGGTATAATTTAGAATAAGCGTGATGACTATAGGTTGTTTTTTATTTTCTCAACGTTCTCCTATTACCTAGTCATAGTGTCATAGTACAAAGGGATCATCATCCCGAAATCGGGTTTAAAATATTCTAGCCACAGTTAATGTTGTCCTAATATAATAAACTTGCCTCATGACTCATGAAATAAGTATAATACATTATATTATTATACCAAGTAAAGAGAAAAAAAAGGAACAACAAACTGAATAAAACTAATAATAAAAATTGCCAAACATACTCAATCTTTAAAAAAAGCAATCATCTAATCGCGGCGAATTGTGTTATTTTTACTATTAATAGAGACTAGTAGTCTATTATAATGCTATATCATATATTATTAATTAAATAATAATAAATAATAATAAGGATTCAATTGGTTTATTATTTAAGTTGAGGCGAAGTATAGTTAGTACCGTAGTAGATGTTGAATATATATTAAAATAATTAAATAGTCTAAATATAAAAAAACGCGCGGGAGAGAAGAGAGAGAGAGAGAAGAGGAGGAGGTATTATTATTTATTATTACATAATTGAATCTGGACCAGTACAGTTAGTAGTATGGTATTAATACCTGAAAGGTACGGTACAGGTACAGGAGGAAGGAACGGAAGAACAGAAGAAGAAGAAAAATTCAATAATAATAATAATAATTCAATAAAATATTAACAACAACAACACTACCCGTAAGTATACCTACCGTACTACTACTTCTCCTTTTTTTCTTCTTTTTTTTCTTTCTTTCTTTCTTTCTCTCCTCTTCTTCTTCTTTCTCTTCTTCTTTCTTCTTCTTTTTTTTTTTTGTATATAAGTATTAACATATATATTTACACAAATGGCCTTGAAGACGAGATGATTTATTGTCTGTTAATTTGACTTGATTTTTCTTCTTCTGAAAACACGGGAAGAAATGTTTGAAAAGGTCAGGAAAGCAAAAAAAATTGTATTGTCGAAGAACGATTTTATATTAGGATGAGGACCTATTCCGAACGCGCTATCTGGGTACTTGTCAGTGCTATAACCAATGTAGCCGGGCTGCCAACAGTTGCACTGAACTGGCAAAAGGGCAGGGTCTTTGAAAGTGTAATAATGAGTTATACCTTCTTGACGAGCTTCATGTATCACTTGTGTGACAGTTTGGAATTGAAGGGAAACAGAGGGCTCTGGTTGTCAGAGGGCCAGTGGCACCGACAAGACAACGTGGGCGCAATTATGTGTTTTGTTCTGTTTTTTATCTATCTCGCAGATTTTCAGAATATTGATCACGCCAACTTGTGTAAATACTGCTTCTTATGCCTGGTCATTTTGCTCCAAGAAAAGAGCCCGTGGAACCTGAACTTTACTACCGGCCCCATCATTGCATCTTTTATTTTGTTCATCGCGAAAAGAATGATCATGGACGGTGGAAAATTCCCGGCGTGCAACCGCAAATATTTAAAAATTGCGGCCGTGTGGCACTCTATTGGTTTTGTTTGTTTCGTGAAAGGGTTGGACGAGCACACGGATCCCTATCGTATGTTTCACGGGGGCTGGCATATGTTCACCGGCATTGCTGGTTATTATGATTGGCAGCTGATTTTGAAACGTAAAGTGAAAAGCGACGATGGTGACGATGATCACCCGTGATAGTTATGATTCTGTATGGGTATCATAAATAATTATAAAATTGTTAATGTGTCTATATTTTTTAAAACATATGATACTATATATAATTTGTTTTTTCTATCATATGGAAAAACAAATTATATAGTAATGTTTTAAGACTCTCATTTTAAATCTTCAATTACTATTTCAGTTTCTATCATATGGATGATATCATAGTTTAAAGAAGTTTACTTGTATCATATAATTTATCAAAATATATAATTTCTTATTTTTTTAATATGATCTTCTTTTTTCTTTTCTTTTTTGACTTAAAACATACTATGATATATGATATATAATTTGTTCATAAAAACAAAAACACTTAAATATTATCACATGATAGAATCCTCAGAATCTTAAAGTCTTATTTGTACCAATTTCCTTCCCGGGTATTAAAAAAATGTGTGTGCAGCGTTAACGCGTGCGCATCAAGCGCCATGGTGTGGTACAACAACTCGCTAACTATTTTGTTTTCTTCATACTAAAAAAGCCTGCCAAACTCTTTTGCTTTTTTGCCCCCTTTTTCTTCTGAGATGGTCGCGCTTTCGGTGGGTCTTTCCTTTTTTGGCGCACGATAGGGGCTGGCGCCGGGGTCGCATCCTCTTCATCATCGGTAACTTCCACCATTATGCTTTCCGTCACGAAATAACCTTTGTCGTTCTGGAATGTTCTTTCCTTCAAAACTTTTTTCTTCTTTTTGTTTGGCCGTGCCCCAGATGTAAAGGCATCGGCCGGCCCAGTCGTAACAGTCTTGGGGGCCTTCTTCACCGGGTTACTACGTTTGGCCGGCTTCGCTTTCCCCGGTTTCTCAGCTGTCGCCGCCTCCTGGTGG
Organism: Stramenopiles sp. TOSAG23-3; assembly: GCA_900128585.1. Lineage (NCBI taxonomy): Eukaryota > Stramenopiles sp. TOSAG23-3. The sequence goes on along the minus strand of LT642329.1, from coordinate 19,437 downwards.
GCCGTCTCGACCACCGATGGATCTTCCGCAGCAGCTGAAGCTGTCGGTTCCTTCTGCACCGAAAACGGGTCATTCTCGTCGTCTGATTCCTCGCTTTCGATGGTGACCTTGCGTTTCGCTTTGTCCTTGCTCGATGCCCTGGGTGGGGAAGCAACGACGGCCTTGGGGGGGGACGCAACAGCAGCTTTCTTTTTCTTGGAGAAAAACGAAGAGGCACTCATCAGGTTTCTTTTCTCCGCTTTCTTCGGGCGCGTCTGGACGCTGTGGTTCGCTTGTGGCACGGAGGTGGCCTCGGCCGAAAACTGCGCAGATTGCCCTTCGACGTATCCATTTTCTCCCGAATTCTCGATGGAACTTTTAGCGTCAGAAGACTTAAAACTGGAAGAGTACATTTCGTTGCTCATAGTGTTCTGAAACTGCGTGAACTCGTCCCTTACCAATTGGGCTACGTGAAAGTTGCTACTCTTGTCGTCGCTGGCAAGTGCGCTCAAAGAGTACACGTGAACCGTCAGGATGCGCTCATACTGGCTTCTCGCTCTCCCTAATTCGTCCTGGTTTACCAGGCTTATGCTCAACTGCTCGTTTTCGCCCTTGCTGTACCCAGACAGAAGGAACACCGCGTTGGTGCGTTCCTTATTTTTTTCCGCAAAGTGGTAAAGAAGGCTTTACAGGAGAACAAGAATGTTAGTCGACGAAGTCGTCGGAATTACGACGGATAAACTTACCATTTTGACATTTGCAGTGGGATACCAAGCTCTCCGGACAGGAAAGTACAATTAACTGTTTTCGACTCTTCAAACAACAGGCGGCTCATGGCTTTTTCAAACCTAGGGTCCAACGACCCAGCTCCAACCGTGGCAACGTCACTCTCACGCATTTTTCTTCTAACAGTATCTTCTCTCACTTGAATCTATCGCAAACACGGTTCGATATAACACGGTGGGGGTGAGTGTGCATGTCAATCTATAATCCATAGACCTTTAAATGTCCATTGGGGGTATCCTTTAGTTAAATTATTATTATTGCTACATTCTAATAGATACGAACCAAATACAATTCAACGAATTATTATCTGAAGAACAACTACTATATCGGCCTACCACCAAGCAGCGAATCTCCTCCTCCTCCTTCCTGTTATTCGTTCCTGTTTGGTACCCTCCCACCTTCTTGGTATAATAAGTAAGGTAGTACTTGGTAGTATAATAAATAATAATAGATCGATGATGATACTCTTCTAGTACCAACCAAGTAGTAGATAGTAGAAGAAAGAAGAATCTTTTTTTTTTCTTTCTTCTTTCTTCTTTCTTCTTCTCTCTTTTCTTCTTCTTCTTCCTTCTTCTTCTTCCTTCTTCCTTCTTTCTTCTTCTTCTTTCTTCTTCTTCTTCTTTCTTCTTCTTCTTCTTCTTCTTCTTCTTCTTCTTCTTCTTCCTTCTTCTTTTTTGCTTTATTCTTGTTTGTTGTTATTTTTGAAATTGGTTCAATTATATTATTATATATATATATTTGTATTCTAAAAATAAAGTCCCTATTATTCCTTTCGAACTTCATTATGCTTTTGTGTCCTTCCTTCATTGCAAAAGGTCTTTTCATCAAAATCATTGCTGTCTCTGTCTGTGCGAAGTCTCCTAAATCTAATAATATAATACTTAATTAAGGATTATTATTCCCACCATCCATCCATCCATCCCCATTATTCACCTTTCTCAATTCTTATTAATTATAATTTATAATTATTAAATTAAATTTTACAGTTCGTTCTTTTAAACAACCAATTGGTAGAACGACTAATGGACAATGACCAATATATAACTAAAACCCCTACACTCCTCTCAAAAGGAGGAGGATTGTTTTTTTTTTAAATAATATTTTTTATTGTTCATTCATTCAGGTATGTTATGTTATAGTATTTATTGGTTTTAATTGTACAGTAGGACGTTCGGTAGGATTTTATATAATATGGAATACGAGGATAGGTGGTCCCGTCCTGTCCGCTCGGTCCGGTCTCCCTTTCTAATTTTACTTGTTGATCTGATCGATCTGACTTTTGTTATGTATTTTAAGGAGATGTATTTATAGCTATATGGGAATAAATATATTAACTACTATTTATCTAATGGATTCTTCATTAATTACTATAAACTAGTGTATAATAAAAAATATATTATTAATCCTTGTAATATAAATATTTCACACTAAAATCCTTACAGAACAGAACACTGAGACCCAACTACCTGCATCAAAACAAAAACGAAGAAATGAATGATTGTTATATTTAGGGTTACATTAAAGGGAAGGGAATATATATAATAATAGGCTTGGATTAGTGGGGGGGAAAAGTCATTCATGATAGAAGATGAGATGATGAAGGAGGACGGACTACTAAAGGCACTCGTGATCCACCTTCCCTTTCTTCCACCACAGTATTAATATGTTATAGTATTTTTTAAATACTACATAACTTTATACCAGTACCTATAGTAGGAGGGCGGCGAGCGGCAAGGAGACAGAATTGTTCTTTTTTGTTCTTTTCTTTTTTTTCTTCTTTCTTTCTTCTTAGTTAAAGGGGGGGGGGGGGGGAGAAATGGCGATTGTGTTTGTGAGTGCATGAGGTTGGTAATAATACGTTCGAGTGTGGACATTGTGTAAAGACAAATTGTATTGGGAGTTAAACCTGTTCATTCAAGCGTTACTTAGTCCGTTAATATTAAACGACACTTACAACTGTTAAGGTGTTAGTGCTTTGGGTGTTCTTGCTTAGATAAACCAGTGGTTTGTGGAAAAAGTTAGGTTGCAAGAGTTTATATTGTTTAGTGGGTAGCTCGAACCTTGGCTACGGAGCACCTTGTTGGCGGAAGGTAATCTTGCGAGCGAAACATTTAGCGAAAAATCAGTCAGTGAAACAACCAACGTGTGCGGTCAAGAACAAGTATCTGTCCCACGAAAAGAATGGATCAAGAACTCGACAAGTTTAGTTTGGATTTTGAGGAAATCAGTTATGAGGATGAGATTTACTACGATACACAAAACTGGCCAGAACTGACAGCAGCAGACACGTTCGAGCCAAGCAACAGCAGGGAAAAGCAAGAAGACGACCCCTTGAAATTCCCTGGAGAGCCAACTGAATTCGTCGCTAGTATCGAAGTTAACAATAAAGGAAAAAAGCGACAACGCGCTCCAAGCACTAAAGTCAGAAAGAAGGTTGCAGAGGGTACCAACAATAGCGTTGCCCAAAAAAGTTCCACCGCGAGCACGAATACAAAGAAGCGCAGAGTAGGAGGCAAGCTCAGCGCAGCGACGGAAGAGCTGCGTCGACAGCGCAAAAATAATAGGGAAAAGGAACGCAGGCACGAAGTTAACGATAGGTTCGAAACTCTTATGACCTTGCTTGGTCTAAAATGTCAGGCAGACAAAGCAAGAATTCTTCAAAAAGCCATAGAACAAATCCAGGGTATGACTCGCCAGATAGAATTGTACAAAGTATCGGTGACGAAAATGAAGTACGAAAACGAAACGTTGAGAACGTTTGCGAAGGAGTACGTTTATAATGTTGCAAAACCAGTTGCAGAGCACCTGAAAAATAGTAATAGTAACATGGCGACAAGCGAAACGAAAGCGCAGCTTAAGAAATTGTTTGAGCCAGAATTACAAAAAAAGGAACGGGAATATTTGGCAAACAACAGAAATAGAACATCGAGGGGCGGCGCCTCATCCTCGAAACGCTGAGTCAGCTCAGCACACATCATGGTTTTTAAGTATTGGGCAAACACCCGCAGTCTTTGTTCATGTTCTCCTCGTCTTTTCAAGAATCGTCTGCTTTTCCGTAATAAAAATAAGTTTTAAAATTAGTATAAATTAAAAACGACACACAGTAGAAATCTTTCTGTTAAAACAAAATGTTTTTTGTTTTTTTTATTTTGTTGTTGTCGTGTCGTTTGTTCTTTGTTGTGATCATCTACTACTAACACTTTTTTCTTCTTCATTTTTTCGACCTTTCTTCTTCTATCGTTATTTATATCAATTGTATTTTAACCATATAGTTAAGGTAAGTGTGGCATAAAGAAACCCCAATTCTAATATAGAAATAGCACAAACGAAGACACACTACTGGTATTTAAAACAATCTCTCGTTCCTATAGAAACCGCAGCAAACGGTAATAACAATAGGAACGTATTGTACACAATTAGGTACTTGAAAAGAAGAAAGTAGAATGTTTCACTCGGAAGAATACCTTATATTATAAAGCTTTTAAGAAAAAGAGACGAGAGAGTATCGACGTTTCAAACATCACAATTATTAAAGAGTAATACTTACATATTACAGTCAAAAACATCCCTTAACTTTCCGTTTATCACAGCAGTCATTATGTCATACCAAATTTCGTTGGGTGGTGCGGTACAGGTATATATTGTGTACTACGTTGGTCATCACACAACATAGAAATAGTATAAAGATAATATTCCCATTTCGTTTGTTAAAAATATAACAGGAATAGAATTTTGCAGCCCTGCTGTCCGCTGTCCAGTGTCCAGTTTGGTAGAAGAAAGAAATGAAACTTTATATAATAATTAGGGGGCTTCATATATGATCGATAATTCTTTGAGAAAATATAAATAAAAAAATAATATAGAAAATCCGTTACTACTTCTACTCTTCTTTTATTTATTATCGATCGTAATACCAAAATTATTCACATAATATTATTGCTTTTTGTTTTTGTTGCTCGCTCGTCTGTTTTTTATTTCTTTATTATTTTATGTAACATAAAAAAGTACCAAGCAACAACAACCATGCAGGATTCGACACTGAGCTCAGATTAGTATTCTTTGCGAAGTGAAAATTTTTCAAAATGATATCCAGCAAGTTCTTTGCAAAAGATGTCAGCTTTTCTATCCCCTTGAACAGAACTGCCGATAGAGAGGACAATGCGTCTACCTTGGGAGGGACATTTCGTGGGGGGCCTCTGATGATGAAGCTTTTGCGGAAAAGAAAGCAGAGAGTAATCGAAGGTGTAGAAAAAGAGGTCGACCGTGGGGCAGCTTATGAGAGCCCGCTACTGGTTGAATCGAAGAAAAGCCTGTTGCCGTCGGTGCATGCTTCATATAGATCTCCTACGCCGAAAAAATCATCGGTGTTGTGGAAGCCTTCGTCAAAAATCTCATGGCCAAGCACATACAAGCACGAAGAAGGGCTGTACGCATCAAAACTTGTGCATTTAGACGCAAAGTTTCAGGAAATCTCAGTTTTGTGTGACCTGCTGAACCAGGACGAGGCGAACTATCGTCCCATTCTGATCCGAACGTCGGTTGCAATGCACTTATTGTTTGAAATTGAATCACATTTTTTGAAGCTGGCCCCCAGTGACCCGAAGGGAAACTCGTCGATAGACTACCAAGACTCCCCGCAGCCCATGGTACAAACACTTGTGGGAGTTCTGGCACGATCGATCAATCACCGGCTAGATATAGAAACAACCCGAGCTCTAGTTCGCAGCCCCAAAACATCTCACTCGCTGGTAAACTCCTCATTAAGCTCCATAATGAAGACGATTAGTTTCGCAGAGGAGACCTATCAATTATCGCGTCACTATTCCGAAGCCGTTGAGTTTGAACCTGAAGTAATGACATTTTTGAAGGATTTGGAGACCAGCAAAATCATGGAAGCCCGGATTTTGACGAGAACTGCAGATAAATGGAAGAAGACCATTCGAAATGTCATGTTTAGGCGATGGAAACAGGCGTTGGAGGGAGAAAAGTTAGCGAGAGAAAACTTGTCTCGATGGCTTGGAAAAATGGTTGGCGTCAAAGCTAAACATATTTTCGACGCTTGGAAACAATACAGTGCACGTTCGAAAAAAAATAACGAAATTGGCATGGCAGCCGATGCGGTGTCCAAGCTGAAGACAAGTGCACGAAAGTACAAGACGCTATTAAAGCGAATAGAACAACGACAGCGCACTGTAGAAAGCATGAAACGCATGCTGCGTCTTCATGAAGAGGAAGTTGTGAAGGAAGAGGCGGAGCTGGACAACCCAGCGTCGCAGCCCCATATACAGTCGCTGATAGCGTACAATTTGTCCCGATCCGCACAGTTGTTTCACTCTGGCCTGATTTATCAAACGTCCATTTATGGAATCGAACAGATTAAAAGGCACGACTTTGGCGCAATGAAACTGCCCATGCAATTTCTTTCGGAAGAATCGCGCTCGCTCACACTCGATGAACGAAAATCGTATTTTCAAACCAAAGACGAAGACGACTGGGAAGAAGAGGAAGCCATGGACGATGACATATGCCTATCGGAAACAACTGCAGGCTCAATCATGTTTTCTTTGCTCGGCACTACGCTAGAATGGAATGAAAACGAGACTAAATTTTCCGAGGGCTATTTTGGCACGTTGCAGTCCAGGAAGCAGTTCAACGCCCACATAGCACCGGGCAACAAGACCATTGACGATTTCCACTTCCCGTCCTTTATAGGATTGTACCATCTTTGTGTGCCCAAGCCGGAAAATAGAAGCAAAGCCGATCCTGTTTTCGAAACACTAAAAGATATTTGCTTGGCCTGCTCGACGAAGACAGAGCCAATTGGAAAATACATAGAAAATGTTGCACATGACGAAAAGGCGGCCGAAAAAAAGGCGGGCAAAAAGACGTTTGCAGTAGTAGAAGGAGAACAAATAGTTCTAAACCCTACTTTGCGCAGATTGAAATGTGCAATGATCTTGCAAATATTTCAACTTCACGGCAGTCGGTTATTGACAGACAAACACGAAGCTGGTAATGCATTCTGGGGGAGTTACAAATCGACGACGGGTGTCTGTGAGATGAGTTATCCAGATGTAACTCTTTCTTTATTTGATATGAACCAATCGTTGCAAACAATTCTGCGCACAATCGTCGAACTGCAACTAGATTTAACGAACGAGGAGTCTGCTGTGCTTTATAAGCTTTCGGCCGATATTCTCAAGCATATAAAAACATTGGATACCGTGTGCCATGATCTGATTGCATCCACTTACGCCCATCGTGTCGACGAACGATTGAATTTTAAGCTGTTGCTAGATGCCTGTCAGACTCACCTGTGGGAATCATTGAGGCCTCACCTAATGTCCAGAGAAATTACAGACGAAGAGGACCAAGACGATGGCACCTTTACTTGCTTGGACAAGAGTAACCTGGGCGATCTGTTCAAACAATTGAGGTCCTATTCAACTGGATACGTCGGCATCGAAGAAGACGAGCAGGTTGAAGAGCTGGCTAGCATATCCAGCTATCTTCGGGTAAACTTGAGAACGACAAAGCGGATGTTCACCTACTACGCTGGTCAAACTGTAGGAGGCAGTAATGTGACCATGGACAAAGCTGAATATTTTCGCTTCATAAAAGATTGTAAGCTGAATAAATTGTCCAAACAAAATCTTAGCTCTATTTTTCAAAACGTCACACGCGCCGTCACCAATAGACAAACCAAAGCCGACGATGTAGCGGACAGCCCAATCAAAGAATTGAGTGGAAAGGGGTTTCTTGAAGTGCTGCTCCGGATCGGCTGCTTAAAAATGAAAAAACAGAATGTCCCTTTATCTGAGAAAATCATAATGCTGTTCGAAGATTACTTAATTCCTAATGCAGGCAGAATCGATAGCGATTCTTTCAGGGGAAAGGTTATGACACCAGGGGCGACCCAGGTCTTTAAAAGGTTTGACAATTTTCTTAAAGATATATTTGCAATCTATGCCGCAATGGACCAAACAAACGACAATGCATCAAACGTTCGCACAATAAACGAGACAGAATTTGTAAAGCTTGTCCGCGATTTGGGGTTGATGAACACCAACATGACAGAAAAATCAACACGAAATGTCTTTGCGTATGTTCAGGCAGACGTGGAAGATGCCAACGTTTCTGGGGATACTGATAACACTACCAGCGAAATGGTGTACGCAGAATTCCTCGAAGCTGTAGGGGCCATGGCGGCGTTACACAACCCAGACCCGTACCTTCCCCTACCATATAGAATAGAGCGGTACATAATAGAGGTGTTCAAACCCGCAGCACTCAAAGCGGTGAACATGAATTTGGCAAAAAGCCGACGAAAAAATGTTTCATAAGATAATGAACCTCGAAGTTTAAAAACAAAAAAATGGCTGTTAGTTAGAGTGATTATTAAAAAAAAATTAATATAAAAACAAGAAAATTGTATCCGACGACACTTTATTTATATAACTTTTTTAGTAGAATAAGAATATGCTATCGAAAACGGCATGGTTTAAATTATTAATAGTGAAAACTCCAAACTTACGTTTTTCGATGTGGGTACCCAGGGTACCGGGTACCGGGTACCGTACCCTGGAAAAAACCTGTACCTGTACCGGGTACCTACCGGTATAATATTAATACCGGTACCTGGTACGGTACCTGTACCTGGTACCGTACCTGTACCAGTACCTGTACCAAGTATTATGATTATAAATTTTAAAATAGACAGACACTATCAAATATTTTAAAATGTAAAAATAAATTTTTCAGAAATTTAAAATATAATGTAAACACACACCCAAATCACCCCATCTCCTCCAAGGCTGCACCGGCACAAACGCAGTGTTGCAAAGCACACCTTGCTCTTTCTGAAAAGGCAAGCTTACACTGTAGTAGTGGTTTCCTTGTTTTTTGCGATCAAAACGTTCAACGAGCTTTTGATGCTTGAAATGTCACTATTCAATCTGTTTAGCTGGGCCTTCATTTGCTTTGTGCAAAGATTCGTTTCCACTATGTGCGCAGAATCGGAGTGATCATCGTCAAATTGTGAGTCATCGTCTATGTGATGCGCCCCGGACATCAGAAATTGAAAATCAATGATCACTTGCCTAGCTTGTTCTTTGTCGCCCAATATTGTGGTCATCTCGTCCACATCTAACACTTTTTTGTAAACGGTCCTTGGAATTTGATTTTCTAGCTTCTGGAGGCGGAGGTACGCTCTTTTAATCGATTTCGAACCCGCAAATGTCTTTTTCAGCCGCCTGGCCGCTACTAAATGCTCCTTCCATATGTCCAGTTTTGCTAAGGCGTGATTTTTGCGCACAGATGACAGCTTTTCCTTGATAGCCTTTCGTCTCACTTCTCTTACTTTGAGCTCTTTCTTCGAAGGTTCTCCCAATTCGGCTTGATGCTTTGGGTCGAAATCAACCGCCGCCTGTCCGTCTCCATTCAACGTCAATATAGCACCATCTTCCATGTCCTGTCGCATCTTAGGGTCGGCAAGAAGGTGAACTGCGTGATGGTGGGTCAGTGCTTCAACGGGTACACTTATCACCCCTAAGGTTGCTTTGATTCGAAACATCGTTCCATAAATATTCTCTGTGACGCTGTCATAAACAAACGGCACCTTCTTTATTCGATGGGCTTGATCGGCTTGGTTCTGCTTGGCTCTTTCAAAGCCTTTAATGATGATCGCCACCATCATGTTGATTGTGACAAAAAACACGAGAACAACAAATGACACAAAAAATATAGGCGTCATAATTGGCGACGACGCCTCAAGGGCGTTGTAATCAAAATCGCCCAGCAGTATCTTAAAGAGTGTGGTGAACGAATTTACGTACGTCACAAAAGCCTCCTCGTCCGGCCCGTAAACCAGGATCCCAACGGTGCAGTAGCCGAACATAAATAAAAGCCATACACACAGAAAAGATACCAGGTCCTTTGAAGCAAATCCCATGGTAACCCACAACAAGTTAAACCGCGGAGAAACTTGCAGGTATTTAAACACTTTGAAAAAGCAAATCAATGTGTTAAATGCGGCCGTTCTCGTGTTGCTGTTATAATACATGGTCCACCCGTATAAATCCAAATTTTCCTGAGTAATATCAACGTTAAAATTCCAGTTGTACATGAAGTTTGCGTACGAGAGCACATTGTACCAAAATAGCACCAAATTTAAAACTTCAATGCGATTGAACATAGACTTGAAGTACACTTTTACGCCCGTTATCATAAGCTCGCGTACTTCAGACACGGTGTATATGATTAGACCCATCATAAATATGGCTTCGCATACTCCTCGAAAAATTCCTTTGCTTGAGTTGTAAAACGACACTGGCACAGACCAAAGCCAAGCTTTGTGCCTTAAAAACCCAGTGGATGTCATTTCAAAGATTATTCGCACGCTTGTTACTGTGTTGATGCTAGGGTTAATCGTATTAAAATCGACCGATATGATTGCCGTCCCATCATCTGCCATCCCGGCATTTTTCAAGCGTTCAAGTTCCTTCGTAGCATTCGTCTTGTCTGCCGGCAAATACGTGACCCATGCATTCCTTCCATACGATATGTACGTAAAGAAACCTGTCGTTACCCCGTTCAGATTGCTAAGAGAATTGTCGGCAATGTATGTTCCATACCTTGAGTCGTACGTACCGTTGGGCTCAGCCCCCATGCTCTGGTCCCAGTCATCTTCGACGTAAGGATAGACGTTGTAGGTTTCTCCACTTGTGGTCATAGTTGAGGGAGTCGTCCTCAACTGCCGCATCATTACACGCCCCAAGAGATGCGTTTGCCCGAGGACAACTCGTCTGCTCTTGTTTGTGCCATGGACGTACGTGCCGAACGGAGCGCCGTAGTACGACTCCTCCTTCCACAGCACGTTTGCTAAAGGCCCTTGGAGCCATCCCCACATTTCTCCAAAATCGACAGTGTCAAAGTAGGTCCTGGAATCTTCATACAGGGCCCCCGGCTCTGGTTCATTGAACGCTTCATCGATTAAAATGTTTTTGATGCCTCTCGTCAGCCCATTGGTCGCGAATGCCGCCCTGTTTGAAGTGAGAATGAAAATGTACAAAGTGACAAATATTACGAACAACAGGAGATCGAAATACTGCTTGTTCTTCCGCTGCTGCTTCAAAATGTACATGATGTGAGCAAACGAAATTCCCACATTGCCACTTGCATCTGTTTCGTCATCTTCTTCCAATATAGATTTTAATTGGTTTTCTTTGGCTTCTTTGATCTTCATCATTAGAAGGGTACTGGCTTTATGCACTTTGTGCGAGCTCTTCCATCCTTTCTTGGGGGGGGAGACAGGTGGTTGGGGAACAATGCTCATCCTTACGTGTAGACTCGTCTGTTTGCAATGATACAATCACTAAGGGTTTCGGCTCTCGTTTGTCTTGTTGATTTCGTTCCTTCAACGTTTCCTAAACAAAGTAATGCATTTCAATGAATTGATATTGATCACGTCTGTTTATTTTAATGAACCTCTCTCTTTCATTCTTCTATTTTACTCATGCATTGATTTGATACAATACGCACGGTCTTCTCTAGTAGGTAGGTACCGTAGTAGTAGTATTTTATTATTATAATTAAAATATATAATCATCATCATAAAAAATATAAATGTTCCGTTATAATGGAATAACAAGAAATACCGTACCTACCAGGTACGGGAATTGTTGTGAACCGGTACCAGGTACCTGGGTACGGTACTGTGTACTGTGTACTGTGTACTGTGAACTGTGAACTGTGAACTGTGAATGAATTTGATTTCTTAAAAATAGAAAAGACGTTTCATATATATTTATTATAAAAATTCGAAAATTTTCAGTCGCGTAGGAGAGGCGAAATGAAAAAAAAATGATTTTAAATACAGGAACATTATAGTAATTAAAATTAAAGGAAAAAGAAGGTGTCAGTTCAAGAACAATATCTCCTCCTATTGCAGATCCTCCCCAAGTTCTGGTCAAGATTCCAATTAATTGGTAAAGTACGCAGCGGCATAAATTGTTTTGAAGGGCTCGTTGTGTGTTGTACTGCTCTATGAAATAATGATCGGTATTGAGTTTGATCGTTTCGTGGACTAAATAAAAACAAAAAATTGGCTGTTTTGTTTGAGTAATTATTAAAATTTAGCTTTCTCGTGTACCGCGAAAATGAATCTGAATAAAATAATAATAAAATATATATAATACTTCTTGGAGAATATTTACTTAAATTGTTACGAGCTCGTAGTAATATTCTTTTTCATTAATGTTAAACTTAACGACCTGAAAAGAAAAATGTACTTTTTAGCTCCGCTTTTTGCCACTCTTGGTGACTTCTGGGGATGTTCTCCCTTGATTTGAATCTGCGGGTAAAATCTTCGCAAGGGTTTCTCTCGCTCGCTTCTCTCCCTTTCGTTTCCCCCCTGCAAAACTAGAGACATGATAATTGCCAACTACTTTGTCGCAATAGTAGACCGCATTCAACGAATGCAGCGCACCGCCCAAAACGATCAGGAATTGAACGTACCCACTCAAGTCACTGAATTTACCTTGGCCAAATCCAACCATGATCAAGTACACGGAGAGAAGCATCAAAGGCCACCGTAGAACTAGGTTCAACCATCGGTTTATTCTTTTTTCTGTCAACTTATCCATGACCTCGTACTTCACAAGGGTCAAAAGAAAATAGTCAATTCCTCCCGGCACCCCGCACATACCTAAGTTTACTATTGTCACAACTTTTCCGTACGGGCAAAGGATTCCAATGGCAGGCACGATCAAACAGCTCACGATGTGATGAACAAGATCCTCCGTGGTCAGATTCTTATAAAAAAGCATATGGTAGGTATGGAACCCTGCTATGCCAGCGGTTGTGACGATCGGGGAAAAGGCATAACGTGGCGTAAGTGCATCGGTTGGGTTGGCAAGAGAATCAAACGCATCTTTATAGACAACACTTGTTACCCAAGCATTGAAAATTACATGAAGAAAAAAAAAACGGGCCTTCTCTCGTAAAACATGGCGAACGAAGAGCTGGTCAATTACTAACGCGCCCACGAAACCAAACTTCAACCCCTCGATTGTAGTTGTGAAAATGAAGTCCGCATCAAAGGCGTCCTTGCCTATTGCAGAGGATGGCATGTCGAACCTTGCAGCTTCTTTGGTTGGTAAGTGCCTAGGGAAATGTTGTTCTCCGTTATGAAAATCTTCAACAGACTCTCTTTGGCATATGTTTCAAAATATTTGTTTGAATAAAATTATCGTTGGCTCTCATCTTTCCGTCCGTTCGTCGTTCGTTTCGTTGTTTGTCATTGGTAGTAGTGTATTAATTATATAATAAAAAAAATATTTTCTATATTTGTTTTTTCTCCTCCTCTACTTGTACCATCATGATCCTCCTCTTTCTTCTTCTTTCTTTTTTTCTCTTCTTCTTCTTTCTTTTTTTCTCTTCTTCTTCATCTTCTTCTTCATCAAATTTTATTAATTTTTCTATCTCGATCGGTCGGTCGGTGGTGGGTCAACTTTAATGCTATGTTCTTGTAATCAATAATAATAATATTTATTTTTTTCTATCTTCTTTTTTTGGTTTTTGAAAATATCGTCAATAGAGTACAATGAGTGTTTACGAGATTACTTTACGAACTTAGAAATGGATGTAAATCTTATCATGAATTGCTACTATGCCAATGCAATAAAAAACGATAAGACCAGCAGAGCTGTTCCAAAAACATCCCCAAAAGCTGTCAAAATGGGAATTGCGTAATTGTCTGGGTCAATTTTTCGAGCGTGCAAATAATGGACTAGCCAGGACGACAAAAATAGAACTAGAATGACTTGAACTGTTGACGAGATTGAATATAGTCCTACGATTGACCACTCGAGGTCCACGTGGCCCAAATCGTTGAAGTGAATTATCACCAAAAACGACCATTGCAAAATTAAGTTTCCAACACACAGAATTGTAAATATTTTCCGCGTCTGTTCGAATTTGTTGGAATGAAGCGACGAGCACAAACGACTGGCAAACACTGACCCAAGGGCTCCTCCGACGCCATTGATAAATGGGACAAGAACGGCTATTCCTTCGTACTTCTGTACGTTATCCTGCAATATAATCCCCGCAAACTGGGATATGCCCAACGCGGCAAGAATGGGGGGCCATCCGGACTTCAAAATTGGGGCGCACAAATCCTCGAACGATGCAATTTTCCAGCACACGGGCAGTAGCAACAGGTGCGTGATTATTATTGCAGTGGACAAAACACCCGTCCCGCTCGCATCGCCGCTCTCTAATTCTAACTTGCGTATATTTGTCGAAAAAAAGGCGACAAAAAGAATGCTCAGGAAATCCCCCAAACTGCTGACAATAGGAGTTGCTATGTTGTCGGGATTTATCTTTAACTTTGAGCTCAGAATGACAATCAAACAGGTGAGCAACCCGAGGACCAAAGCCGCCAGAGACATGGAGATCAAAACGCTAGAGAAAAATATCAATGTTTTCACTATGTCCATGGTCTGGTTCTTGATGGTGTTGAAAACCGTTGCGATAATCGCCGTGACCAGGGTTGCAACAATCGCTTGCACTTGTATGAGAGCAAGACTCGATACAACTATTTTTCGGCAATGGGCCCCATCTTCCAAGTACCCCAGGTGGGACGCAGTCGCCAAACGAGAAGCCAGGCACATGTCTAAGTTGCCTTTCAACCCCAACAGCATGGGGACCACAATAAAAAACTCGTCAATATCTAAAAATACAGTCCAGTGTTGTGTAACATCCAGTACATATCCCGACCCTACGAAACCAATGCATGATATAACAATTGCTGGAAACACTTGCAAGCCATCCTTAGAAAGGGAAAAAGCGTTTACTTCTTTGGCAACCTTTGGGGTTTCAAGCGGGTCCACTTTTTCCATCGCCCCAGCGTTTCCTCGCCAAAGGCAAAGGGGGTTCTTTCTTCCAAAATACACGATAAGCCCCCTTTCACTCGCTTCGTTTTTTTGTTTGCTAGTTATTGTTCACATCTTTCTCTTGTAATACATTATACGTTTTAATTCACAGTATGTGTGCATCTAGTCATATATGTTGCTATCATCAACAAAATATATAAAATCATCAAAAATAGTAGAGTGTGTAATAATAATAATATAATAATAAATAAATAAAATAATAATACCAGTATTATTATAAGTTATTATTATTAGAGACTATAATTATTATTATAATAATAAGTTTTCTTCTTCTTCTTTTTTGGTGCGGCGTGTGGTGGTGATATTTGTGATATTTAATAAATTATTATTATTTATAGTACTACCGGTAGTTGGTGGGGGGAGGAAGAAGAAGAAGAAGAAGAAGAAGGAAGAAGAAGAAAAAGAAGAAGAAGAAGAAAAAGAAGAAGAAGAAAGAAGAAGAAGAAGAAATAGAAGAAGAAGGAAGAAGAAGAAGAAGAAAAATTAATAATAATAATAATTTAATAATAATAATAAAATTAATAATTTCAGACAGAGGACAGAGGAGAGAGAAGAGGAAGAAGAGCAAGCAGGAAGCACCCCACCACATATTGATATATGACCTTCTTTCCATTCTATAATTATAAAGAAATAAAGAAATCAATTTATTCATATACACGTATGAAAATTTTAAACTGTTAAATTAATTTCGTTCCGAACGCATTTATGTTTGATACTATCACAGACCATCCGACAATTTAAACGCCGGAGCGAAAGGGTTATTGTGTTGAAAAGAGCAACATGGCAAGTTTAGCGACGGCCGAAGACGGGGAGGCCCCGTCAGTTCCCAGGCCGGACTCGGACACGAGCGTGGCTTCAAAAACTGCCGACTCTGAAAACGATAAAGAGAATCGGTTTTGGGAAGACCATACGAAATGGTCTGAATCTGTCCTTCAGAGCCCGCTGGATATCATTGTTGACGCGCCGGAAGTCGTGTCGGGGTTTAAGTCTTACATTTTATACAACGTAAGCTCTAACCCTATGGGTTACTGTGTGCAGCGCCGCTACAGTGACTTTTTCTGGCTGCGCCAAACCTTAGCAAGGCGTTACGTGGGAGTGCTTGTTCCCACCCTCCCGGAAAAGGGTAGCTGGACGTTTAAAGGCCCTAAATTTATCCAGCTCAGGATGCGCTCGCTTTCAATCTTCATGGACAAGCTGATAGACAATGCGTACCTTCGAAGCGACGTTGCATTCTTGGATTTCTTGTCTATCAAAGCTCGGAAAGAGTTTGACCAGGCGAAAAAAAAGAACCCCATTGACACATACACCTCGTCCTTGGTCTCTAGTTTTAACGGTATGTCTGTTGATGGGGAAAATGTTGGGGAGATCAAGTGGCGCGAGGCATTGGACAAGTACACGATGCCGCAGAACACCGAGCGGACTATTGGAAGGATTAAACTGCAAATAGAGTCGCTCGAGAAAGTTATGCAAAATGTCATCAAAGCGAGCGCCAGACTTGTGGAGAAAAGCGAATTATATGGCCGGGAGATGGGGGAATTCAAAGTTGCGTTGGCTTCCATGATTTTGACCGAAGAGACCGCGGTGAATGATTCTGAATCTGTGCTAAAAAAGCACTGGGAATCCCTGGGTGCGGTCCTGGCAAAAATTGGCCGTGTCTTCGACCGTTGGCACTTCGTCTTGAAGCTGGAGCCTATTGTAAATGAATTGCTGTTCCATGAAGTCCTGAGGTACGAGCTTGCCCAACTCCGGGCGCTTGCCCAGCTGCTAAAACAACGCGATAACATGATCGAGGCCCACCAAAAGGCCGTTAAAAATGCCCGCAAGAAAGAGTTGGAACAGCAAAGCCTGGTGACGCGGGGGAAAGAGGACAAAGCGAAAAAGATGAACGACACCATCCACGGACTCCAAGTAAATGTTGAAAGATGCAATTACGTCGTGGAATTTATGACGAAAGGGCTCTTTTTCTCGGAGCTTGACCGCTTCAACACGTGCAAAGTTGCAGCTTTAAACGAGATGATGGCGATTTTTTCTGCCGCCCAACTGAGTTATTGCACAAAGCTACGGTCCATTTGGCAACTTAGTGCGGACGAAATTGGGTCAAACCCTGCTGCTAGCCACGAAAAGGCCCATGTAATTTTGGAAAGGCTAGGGGCTTTGGAAGGCATGGAAAAGATAGCAGACCAGTGAGGAAGGCGACATGGGAGAACGAAAAGCGAACTTGGGTTTTATTACGAGAAAAGTACTCCAAAAACAAGAAAATTAGAGCGCTGTTATTTTAAAAACAAGAAAATTGGCTTTTATTTAAGTAATTAAAATTAATGTACTGCGAACTGAAATCTATCTTTGCTCTTTTGGTCTTACTACTCGATATACCCTTGTCACTTAGTATTGACTATCATTCTCAGATGTACTCTTAGCTGTTATGATATTTATAAGCAATTAAAATTAATGTACTGCGAACTGAACTCTAACATACTGTACTCCTCTTACGATTTAAGAATTTTTCTTGCGCGAACTCTTATGATAAATAAAGA
The DNA here is from genome assembly GCA_900128585.1 of Stramenopiles sp. TOSAG23-3. Classification (NCBI taxonomy): domain Eukaryota; species Stramenopiles sp. TOSAG23-3. Next base: position 2,183 of record LT642329.1, on the reverse strand, counting down.
ATTCTTACGTCTTTTATTAAATTTTATGTTGATCGAAGTATGTTAGGATAAAATATGATTTACGTTACTATTTCATTCGTCGTACCATGGATCTGAAAGTGTCATCCCATTCATTACTCCCAACGTTTTTGCCCTGAAGTGGAGCTCCCACATGAGATGATAAAATGCATCCCCCGGCAAGGGGTCCGGTGTATTGTAAACAAAAGCCGGCCATACCCCTTTCATCCCCTTCCGTAAGTCACCAATGCGCTTTTCAGCTGCACTCAAAATGGGCTTCAACTTGTCCGCATTTTTCTCGCTAATATGCACAGAGAATTTGGAGTAGTCAAGCGTTCGGCTGTAAGGCAGAACGTTGTCGTCCGCCACGACCGTCGGAACGCACCCCAACAGAAGAGCCTCGTACAGCCGAGGCGTCCACGTTGCCCACCCTGGTGGGCATAAACAAAATTTCGAGTTCAAAAAATCCTCTCGGTACGTGGCGGCGTACTTTGTCGCTTTCTCCCTGCTTCCCATCCCTTCTCGGGGGTGGACTGCAGTAATGTGAATCTCGTCGTCACCAGCGTAGATCTTCTGCCACGTTTGGCGAATGTATCGGCTGTACATTTCCCATGTCCCACCCGTGAGGATAGTTCCTCGGAAAGAGGCTAAAATTGTGCGTTTGTGGTGCCCCTCGGCAGACCCGCCTTGGGAGTCTATTAGCGACTGATCGTTTATCATCGGCGGGGCAACGATGTCTTTCCATGGGTCGAAACACGGCAAAGACATGTCGCGTTTTTTTTGCTGGTAGTCTGGCGAGTACATGCCCGTGTAATAGGCCATTGCCCTGCTCCTATCCCTAAGCTCCCCGGTGTTCGTGATGAAGATGGAGTGGTGCATCTCTCGGTACGGGGCAACGCACCCGCCTATGTCATGTGTGAACGTCCAGACATGATCGCGGCCTCTGGTTCGATTCCAGTACGGGTGCGTGGATTTGACCCACTCCAGCGACTTTCTCACGTGGTCGTTGGCGCGAAAGAAATTCGTGGCCCTTGCATGCATGTAGCAGGAAATATACAACGGAACGTAGAACAAGTTCGCTTCCTCGGGGTCGGTAGTTCTCACCTTACTCTTCAGAAGTTGCTCGTGCAAGTAGACCTCAAGAGTGTACTTTGTTTGCCAAGTCGTGGAATAGTCGTGCCGGCAATCAGGGTTCAGCTTGGACTGCTTCACGTTGAAGAATTCTGGCATATCGTAGACAAATATTTTCAGCGGAGGCAATTTGTTCACATCGTCCGCCCCAGCGTCGGAGCTCGGCTTACTATTGGAGAGGTCGTGCACCTCTCGCTGAGCTTTCTTCAACTTTTGCTGAAGGCCCGCAACGGCCTCGTTGCTTTTTGTTTTGTCGGACGTCCTTTGCTCCTTTTCGTACTTCAGCAGCCTAGAAAACACCGCAACTTGTTTTTCGAGCTCCGCCAGCCGTTTGTCAACCTTCGTGCCGCCGGGAAGTTTGACCCTCAGGGCGAAGGCTGCTTTCGCCGCTCCCCGTTGCTCCTCCTGTTCGGGTAGCACGGCCTGCGGATCGTCCGCACCGTGAAAAAATGCATAGGCCCCAGAGTTCTTGGATAAGAAAAGACTATTCAAACCAACAAGAACAAACAGGAAACAGCACAAAGAAAATAGAACAAAAACATGCCTGGCAGATAATAGTGGCTGCACTTTGTCCTTGTACTTGCGCGACAACATGTTAAAAAATCTGCCTTTGAGGCCAACACCACACAGTTTTGTGTTCGTTTCTCCTCTTCCTCAGAAACCTCCACGCTTGACTTGCAATAAACTTTTACCCCGACGAATGGACACCAACAGTCGATCAATTAAACAATACGTTACGAATCAATGTATACCTCTATACGTATTAGCCTTGTTTGACCTCACTGTTTATATCTAATATATACATTAAACATTTCTTCTTTCTTGGTGGTGGTGTCTCAAATCCTCTCTTCCCTTGCAAAACGGTCGGCCGGCCGTCGGCGGCGGAGGATGGAATGGAAGGGAGTGGGGGGAGGAGGGAGGAGGAGCGCTTTCTTCTCAATCATAACCCTAACTCTAACTCTATATGAGATACAGGAAGAAAGAAAGAAAGAGTCGAAAGAAAGAGTCGAAAGAAAGAGTCGAAAGAAAGAAAGAAAGAAAGAAAGAAAGAAAGA
>LT642328.1:0-22661 GCA_900128585.1 Stramenopiles sp. TOSAG23-3 | reverse complement strand
TTTGTTTCTTTGTTTCTTTGTTTCTTTGTTTCTTTGTTTCTTTGTTTCTTTGTTTCTTTCTTTCTTTCTTTCTTTCTTTGTTTCTTTGTTTCTTTCTTTCGACTCTTTCTTTCGTCTTCTTCTTTTTTTTTCTTCTTCTTCTTTCTATCTTCTTCTTTTTTTATTTTTTTTATTATATTATTTTATTAACCCACACACCATAAAAAGGTATCTGAGGTTGATGTGGTGATTATTGATTGTGTTAATGAATGATATTTTTTTAATAGGGGGGCTTGTGTTTGTGTGATAAAATCCAAACCATGGAATTGTACCCGAAAGGTATTGCACCCGTTCAAATTTCCAAACACAACGAAGGGATGGAAACTTGGGACAAAGGCATCGGCGACGATACCCCCGTGCAGTTTGGTGCAGACCGCCGGACACCAACCACGGGAGAGGAAGAATTGTTGGCTTCTAAAATTGAAGCAAAGCGTTTGCTGGAAAAACTCAACGGTGCACTGCACGAATTGCGGTCTACTGTACTGCCGGAGTCAGTCGAGAAGGGGGAAAAGAAGCGCACAGAGAAGAAGGGGAGAGCCGCACCCATGAAACGCTACCAACCAAAGCAAAAGGCGGAGAAACCAACGGCGAAAAAGGAGTGCAACCCCCAAGTGAACCCCGAAAGAGGGGGGCGCCCGGAGTGGGACTCTAGGACCATCGTGGAAAACAAGTTCTTTAAGATGCCTAAAAAGAAAACCCCGAAGCTTTTGAAAAAGAAAGTCATCGCCCTCTCGGACCTTGAAAAATTGGCGAACATGGCGCCAAGTGCATCGTTGCGCGAGTTACTGGACATTGGACTGGGGAAGGCTGGCGGCCCACGAGGGAAGGGACTACCGCCTCGCAAAGAACCTTCGCGTGAATTACAGCAACGTGTCGGCGGTAGTGGTAGTGAAGGAAGAGGTCAGATGCGAACGCTTGCATCGTCCAACAGGGGTGATGCATACGATTTTGAAGACACAAATGATAGTTATAGCGAGGAAGAGGAGGAGGCGTACAATGATGATTTTGATGGCGATTGGGGGACGCTTGCAAGTTCAGATTCGTCCAGGTTATCGCCAAGAACGGTTGGCGACACCCCAAGTACAATTTATTCGACGCACTCCCCCGCCCGCGTGGACCGTCAGATTCGGTTTTTGTCAAAAATAAAGAATAAAAAATCCGGCAAGTCGGGTAAGAAAAAGAAATCTTCCCGCAGAAAGAAGATGAAACGGAAGAATTTGAGGAGGAAACTGCTGCGTAAAACCACGCCGAATGCAAATCGATCGCTCGTTGCCTCCTCCCAGGCCAACCGCGTAAAATGGAAAGATGGAGATATATCTGGAAGATCAGAGACCGGGCAGCTCGAATTACCTATAACGCCCGTCCGTGGAATATTGAAGCGTTCTGTATCCAATCCAGGGAACAGTGCGCCCCCCAGTCGTCCCCAATCAGCCGGTTTTGTCCGTTTGAAAGTCAGCGCTTCCATGAATGAATTTGGCTCGCCGAAGTGGAATTGGAATGGCCCAAGGCCATGGGAAGACAACAGGACAAACCTAAGGCCACGGTCTGCAATTGTACGACAAACTGAACTGGAGTTCAGGTCACCCGAGCGCGCACTGCACCTCCCTAAAAAACATGTCATCAAAGAGTACGTCCCCGAATATTCAAGGCTGCTCCCCATGCCCGTCACCAAGGGGGGGGGGAACCGCGAAGAGAAAATAAAAAATTATCGGCTAGAGCATTTTCCGGAATACAATCGAATAGGAGAAGGGGAGATTCTAGTAACCATTGCGCACTGTAGCAACTGCAAGCACCACCAACTGTCTACCCGGCACGATGAGAAGAAGTATAAGCTCTATGCCACGCAGTTGGCGTCCAAGATCGAAATGAATGTCCCGGGGGCAAAAGTAATCGTGCGCGCGGTCGGTGGAAGGATGATCGGCGCGTTTGAAGTGCAAGTCTGCAGGCAGCAGGCGCAAAAGCTCAGCAAAGTGTTGCTGCACTCGAAACTCGTGACAAACTTGTGGCCAAACATGGACGATATAGTGCGCCGAATCATAAACTTAAAGCCTAAACACGAGTTAGTGGTAAATGTTTCAGGGAAAATAGACAAAAGCAACAAAGGAACTGCCGCCACTTCATCCCAGGGGCTTCAGTGCACCGTGCTGGACGGGAATGGTGCGAACGTTGCACAATCACCAATGGCAGAAATGGCAGAGGACGCAAGCTCGTCTTCCTCCAGAATGATAAGTGCAACAGCCACCCTTCTTATACCTTCTGGTGCATATACTTTGATCGTGGACGGTAGCAATATGTTTCTCCCGGTCAAAGAACACGTGGATACAACGGAGGAGGTGCGAACTGTGATTAACAGGGTTCTATGCGAACGCTCGTGGGCACAAAATGTGCCGTCGATGGTAAAACACCACGGTTACTCGGAAGATTTTGCGTAAAAACAATGTTTTAAACAACGATATGTGTTGGCGCAAATGCCTTCGCAGAGATTCTGCGTCGTACGATCTCGTACTTCATCAAGGAAGAAACATTTTACTTACGAAAACGCTAAGTGGTAGAGAAATACAATTAATTGGATCAATGCTTTAAATTCTAATAATGTTTACTCATTTTTTCCTTCCTTGCCAAATATAATTGGGAAAGAAGTCTCCTATTAATGTTAATAATAGGGTTAATATCCTCCTGGTCAAAAGTTACCAGCGTGAATACTAGACTAGTGCTAATTATTGTAATATATAATTACAAAGCAATTAAAGTATGAATGTAATTAAACAAATTCCTGAATAATATAAAAATATTTGAAAAAAAAAGAGAGGAAGAAAGAAGAAGAAGACGAAGAAGAAATAAAAGAAGAAGGAGAAAGAAGACGAAGAAATAAAAGAAGAAGAAGAAGAAGAAGAAAGAAGAAAGAAGAAGAAGAAAGAAGAAGAAATAAGAAGAAGAAATAATAAGAAGAATGATCCAACAACAACAATAATAATAATAATAAATAATTGTTGTCTAAAATTATAATATAGTAGGTGTATTTGAATATTATAGAGTGATAATGAAAGCCATCCAGCTGTTTTAAAAGTAAAATAACTATAACATGGATTGTGTACCACTGCCCCTTCTTCCCTTAGCCCATTCATTTTGAGTTGGTGGTAAGAAGGAGTGCAGTGCAGTGCCCGCATTGAGGTTGGTGTCGTCCGTTGTGTGTGTGCGTCCGTTGTGCGTGCGAGTCCTGGGTTCATTTTTGGTTGTGGCATTTTTGCATAGCGCTGGGTGTTTGCGTTGCAACAGTTTTGTGATATGGCAGACACAGCGGAACTGCGCAACCTATCGGTTGCCCTGACGACCAGGTTGGAAAGGACGTCCTGGAATGCGGAACAGATCGCCGAGATGATAGAGAAGGATCCGGTCAATTTTTTTAGAATTTCGAACGAGAAGTTTCCGCATTACCTGCCAAAAAATCAGATTCGCTTGTTGATAAGCTTTTCTCTCCTCCCTGTGGATTTGCTGGAAGCGTACTCCGGCGAGATCCAGAGCATCATTGACATTGCCACGTCTAACGGAGAGATGTCGAAAAAGCCCTGGATCCAGTTTGCAGCAAAACTGGCCGGCGTGGTGGCCAAGAAAAAGTCCCGACTGGTTGGCGGAGCGGACAAACTTTTCCCGGTGGACGTGCTGGCGACCCTGGACCCGCCGAGCACGGCAGACGAAAGCATCGACCTGGCCTTCTGCCCGAGGCAATACTTGTACATGGAAACGGAAGTGCTGCCCCCCTTGGTGAGGGTCTGCGCGAATCGAGACATGTGCCTAGTCGAGCACTTTAAAGTTGTGAAGCAGGATGCCCCGCCGCCCAGCCAACGCCCTGCTGAGACCAGCAGTGCCGTAGAAAGCCACCCGACGGAGCAGAAAAAGCGCCCGTACGAGGCTCCCCCAGAGCCGCGGGTGCCGGCAGATGAACCCGAGCACAAAAAGATGATGATGACCAAACGGCTCAAAAAGCAATCGACGCAGCGCTACAACCCGGATAACGAGGGAGAAGGGAGCAACGATGCGACGGATTCAGCCGATCCCGGCGCCGCCCCAAAGGCCAACGACCAGCCTGCCGGCTCCACCGCACCACCCCCACCCGCCGCCAGCAGGCCGAAAGTGTCGCTCAGGGCCGACCAGCAGAAAACCATTCGGAAGCTGCTGCGGGAGGCTGACCCTGCGTTGCTGACTCAGGAGAGGCGCAAAATGGTCGACAAGTACCTGGACTTTCCCAAAAATCCAGAAATGCCGCAAAAGGTCTTCAATATCCCGCTGAAGAAAAGGAGAATTTCAAAGGACCAGAATGAAGTGGACTTGCTGCAAATTAATTTTGCAAGTGGAACGTGGAGATATTTGCCAAGGCGCAAGATGAGGCGGAAAACTGCGACACCCGGCCAATCGCCTATGAATTCTACGCCAATTTACAACCGCTCCATCCGCGCTTCACCGTCTCCCCCGCGAAGAAGCCTTGGGCCCAGCCCCAGCCCATCGCCTCCAATAGTATCGCATTCCCCGTCGCCCCCAACGATGTAGGAGAAAAGAAAGGTGGGGATGGGAAGGAGTGAGTGGCAACTATGACGAGTGCGAGTTTTGCTCGGTTGATAAGTAAGATATGATATGCATAGCGGAAGTTTCGATCTTGAGAGAAAAGCAAATTATTCAATTTAAAGAGTGTACTCGTACAAACTTATATATATTACACCCCGTCGCGCCCTTCCTCGCCGTGTATGTACAAATTGAACGCATCAGTGCCGCGACAGTGTGCCCAGGGTCCGCTTCGCTTACGCACCATTCGTCCCAGGACTTACGTAAGGATTACTGCTTGGCTAAGGCCACTCTCAAAGTCCTGTCAAACAATATATTTTCGTTCATGTTATCAATCGCCGCGGTAGCGTCTAAGAATTCTTCAAACGCAATGATCGCATAGCGCTGGTTTCCCCGTGACGAACCGTCCATCTTGGTATTAATACTGACGGTTTCTATGGGCCCAAAACACTGAAACGCTTGAATCAGGACGCTTTCTTCCCAGTTTTCCCCTACGTTCCCAACGTATATTGTGCGCTTGTTTGGAACGTCCCCCATTTTAAAAACTCGCCAATGAACTATATGTACTCCCAGGGCAATTCTTTACCACTAAAAAAGGTCCTCGTGCTGGGCTGGTGTCGTGTAGTTTCGTATGCACGTACGTAGCATTCGCGTGTTTATAAATCCTACCTTCATAATGACTAGAAGATTTCAATTAAAAAGAAAACAAACAACATGGCACAAATGGCACACCACAAAAAGGGCAACAACAAAAATTGCAAAGAAGAAAGAAGAAGAAGAAGAAAAAAGAAAAAAAAAATGAGAAGAAGAAGAAGAAGAAAGAAGAAGAAGAAGAAGAAGAAGAAGAAGAAGAAGAAGAAGACGAAGGAAGAAGAAGAAGAAGAAGAAGAAGAAGAAGAAGAAGAAGAGAAGAGATACGAACCACCAAAATTCTACTTATTATTATTAGTTTACCTTATATATCATTAGTGTTATGCAATGTATAATCTAATACAATTATTAAAAGAATAAAATGTCGTCTCCTTCTTCTTCTTCTTCTTCAAATAATTAAAAAAATCACAGACATCATCATCAATGAGCACAGCATCAGCATTAATTCAATCTAATATTAAGGATATTTCCTTTCGGGAGTATATATATGCTGTGTGTATGTAAAATAGGTATATTTTATCACTTTTTATATTCTATTTATTATATAGTTATTATTAAATATCAAAATATATGATTTCATCTAAATTCAACTTATCATTTCAAAGGATCTCATATCGTTCTCCCTATAAAACATATATATCCTTAATTATATAGATGGCTTGCTTCTCTTTTCTTTCTTTCTTTCTTCTCTTTCTTTCTTTCCGATCGAATTGACATTACATCAGCTCATCAGTCCAATCACCACAAACAACAACAACAAAAAATAAAATATAAGATTAATCTCAACGGCATCTCATGCAAATGTTGACCTCTCTGCTCTCTTTACCCACTTTGCATGATGTTAATGTTTTTGGGAAATTGAAAAGAACGGATGAGGTTGAAAAGAAATAATAATCACAACGCATTGAAAGACACCGAAGAAACAAACAGTGCTGTACGGTGTTCGTGCAAGTGTGGTGTGTATACAAAGGAAGGGTGCACGTACGACCGGTCGGTGTTGCAAGTGTGGGGGGGGTGCTCGCATGATGGGGGGCCCTGCCTTGCTTTATTTTTGTGGGCTAGTTTGGCTGCTGGAGGCGGCGTGTGGGAAAGCCCAGGACCCGGAGCCCGGCGCCTTTGCCTCTGCTTTTCAGACCCATGTTTTGTCCCCGTTTAATAACTCCGTCATAGATGCGTCGGAAGACTTGGACGTTTCCGTTGGCCTGACGTTTGCAAGCACAGAGCATTACAAACAGTTTCCCAGGGGGTGCAGCGAGTGCGGAATCTGTTTGACAGAGCTGAAAGTTTGCGCCCGATTTTTTCTCCCGGGGACTAAAATATACCCCAATTCGTGGAAGCCGACTGCAAGGATGCGCCTAGACAAGGGGTCCTTGGCGCAAATTTGCGCACGGGAAAGCACGTGCAAACTGACGTTCACGGTCCGAAACGAACAGCACGCCCTCCTGTCGGTAGCAAAGCCGATTCACCTCGGGTATTTTACGGGCCACGGAGGCGAGGGCCAGGGCGCTACCCCGTTGGAGTTCGTGGAAGGAGGCGTTTCGCAGAACGTTGTGCTGGGGGTTTCTTCGAATGTTGTGGTAAAAAAATCGAGCACGTACGACAAGGTGCAGCTGAAGTTTGAGTTTCCACAGAACGGGACTGTCATCAGCACGTCAAAACTGCTCCTTGCCATGGAACTTCTGGTAGAGGATATCCCCACTTTCAACAAAGAGCATCCAACGGACGTTGTAACTTGCTACTCGTTGAAAAAAGTTCGCGATCCATTGTATGTAGAGAGCAGGCATTTTTGTAGAGATATGGAAGAGGCCAGCATCAAGCTGAGCGGGCTCGGGGACGGGGACTATGAGCTGACCGCATGGGTGGTTCACAACCGCACGTCAGAAATCGTGCTGGTTTCGAGAAGCGTAACTGCAGCGTTTTCTGTCATGTGCAGATGCGGCAACGAGGCCAACGAATGGTACACAGATGGCCCCGCCCCGCCGTGGGTTCCCTACTCCGAGCGGTACAAGGACCTTCCTACTGGACACACGGCAATTGCGTGGCACGAGTCCGACTGCCAACTGCTGATTCGGCCTTGGCGTTTACTTCCCCCCGTCGTGTCCAATTATTGGCACCGCGAAAAACGAAGCGTTGTCCTCGTCATCGGAGTGAAAGTTTCATGGAAAGGCTTTGCGTACCGGAAGGTCCTGCGAGAAACGTGGTTCAAGCGTGAAACTAAAACATACACCAAAAGGGACGTTGCAATGTGGTTTGTGGTGGGCCGTCCGCCCCTGGATGCCCCCGTCGAGGATTTGAACCGACTGATCGACGAAGCCAAGCAGCACAAAGACATGTTGCTCGGGCCGCACCTTCACTTGGCCGCAGCGGACATCCCGTTTCCCTGGGTTATGTTCAATGTGACGGACTCCTACTACACCCTGGTAGAGAAGACGGTGACCTTCATGACGTTTGCGACGAAGACGTATGATTTTGAGTACCTTTTCATGTGCGACGATGACATATTTTTGCGGGTCGAGAGCTTGCTCAAGGCGCTGAAAGGCCAGGATCAGAAGTTTAGATTCTTTGCTGGGCAAGTTTGGGAAAAACATTACGGGCGCCCCTTGCGGCCCATTCGCGACCCAGAATCAAAGAATTACGTGTCATGGCAACATTGGAGAGAAGAAACCCTCCCCCCCATCGCTATTGGCCCCCATTATTTGATGTCTTTTGACTGCGTAGAGTTCATAGTGTCCAACAGGCACGATCTCCGGGGTGTGGGAACTTTGGAGGACGTCTCGATAGCGGTATGGCTAAATACAATTGGCGTCGAACCAGAAAATGTCAAATGGTTTTTGAATGCGAAAAACTTCGATTGCCAGAACGGACTTGTTAGTTTTGCAGACCTGCAACCCGATTCCATACGGCTGCTTTATGACAACCATATTTCAGGAAGGGCGCTTTGCGATGGGTATACCGACAAGGAGAAAAAGTACCGAACAAAGGTTGACTAATCAATGGCATTTCAACATTTAAAAAAATGAAAAATCGGGTTATTTTACTAAAAGTAAGCTAATAATATTTAGTTTATTAATTCCGTTTTATCGTGCAACTCGTGATTGATATAAACGCATTTTTTATACTAGTATTCTATTTCCCTATATAAAAGTATACATATGTTCAATGTTGAATCTTGATTGGCTCAATTTGATGATATATTCGTTTCTCATCTGCTGCCAAAAAAAGAGAAGGATGTTGTTGGTATCAATAATTAATAAAATCATACAACACCCTTATAGCATAGTAAAATTGTTTCGTTTTCGTTTTTGTTCTTGTTTTTGGCGCGGGGGGGGGGGGAAGGGGGTTGTTTCCATCCAGTTTCCAAATAATATATATATAAGTAATAAAAAAATGCAGGTAAGAATGGATATAAATTCAAAAAGAAACCAGGAACATCCATTCCCTTTGGAACCGATAGAAAGTTGTTTTGTTGCTATTAGATCCTTCCTACGGTATTATAATTGAATAGCAACAAGTCGGGTGACGGCGATAGAACAACTCGTGTAAAAGTCAGCCATGCCACTTCCACCACCAAAACCTAAATTGGTGAAAAAGCCCACGCGGGGGATGCCGAAACTGAAAGGGGAAGATTTGTACGCGGTGCAACTGAATACGATGAAGAAGAAGAAAAGGGAAAAGTTGTTTTTCCCTGATATTAATAAAGGGAAAAGGGATCGAATCACGTGTTTTTACTGGGCAGCCATGCAAGGCGATATGAAAGCCATTCGAAAACTAGCTAAAAAGAACAATCCACCAGATATAAATTGGATCAACAGTGCGAATGGGATGACTGCTGCCCATATAGCTGCTTGGAATAGACACAGCAATGCCATCAAATGGCTCCGAAAGCATGGGGCAAATTTTGGAATCAAGGATAAGAAGGGGAGGACTGTGGATCAAATCATAGAAAAATGCAAGGGGTCGAACGATTTGAGGCGCCGCATCAAAGAGAAGCGCAAACGCGATGCAAAAGAGGCAAAGAAAAAGGAACAGCAGCGCATGATAGATGAAGCGAAGCAGCAAGCACAGAGAATTGCGGCTGAACGGGCCGCGAAAGCTCGCCAAGATTTTCTAGAAAGCGGTAACAAAGACATGTTTGTGCGTTGAGGATGAATTAAAGAGAAGAGTGCCTGTGATTTTCTTGATCGATTTATTCTTAATATTATGTTATCATACCATATATCGTTTAGTCTAACACTATTAATCATCTTGTGTACTCCATGCATCATTTAATCAAAATTTTGATTTTCGACACGCGCTTTTTATAAATTCAGGATAAAACTGAATTAGGTTTTGTTTTTTATTTTAAATTACGAAAGTGGGGCGACCTCCCCTCCCCCCGAGATGTGAAAACCAGGGATCACGGCAAAGGACTCTCACTGGTATCGCCCCCATTGTGACGTTGATAAACCGCGATTCGGGCAAGGACCGAATTTGGAAAAACTTTGTTCGTAAATATATATCGTGGACAAAAATTTTTGTCCCATCCAAAACAATAACAGAAACTCTCAGTAGGGTGCCAGTCGTCTTCGGCGTTGTATTCCATACGTACTGCAGTCGGACAAATGTGTGGGCAGAGACACTCGCCCATAACCCCAATACTAGCTTGTCCTCCGTAAAAGTCGAAACTCGAAGGTGATATCGGCCAGACAAACCCATAACCTACGCCGATGGGATAAAGTGTCACCCACAAACCCGCAATTTCTTACAGCATTATTTTAGAAATCCTACAAAATATATCCATCACCCACCATCATTTTTTTCCCGGACTCTTAGTCGTCTCCCATCCCCGATGTCAGCGCCGTGAAGGACTCGATGAACATCATCAGCATCCTCGGGTGGTGGTAGTTCTCTTTTCGAGACTTTAGACCGGCATCCCCAAACGTGTAGTTCTCCTTGAAGCTTGCTTGGCGGTCCCCTCCCACGAGCCACAGGTGCATTGGCTTGTCAGTCTTGTGCGCATGCCTTTTCAAAGGAAACCGGTCAAACGTCCACTCGCACAGTTTGCAAAAATACTCCGCGGCCCACTGAATCAATTCGGGTTGGTGCGACAGTTCAATTAACACCAGGCATCCCGAGAGCGCTTCCTGCTGAACCCATGCAACCTTATCGTTCATGAACTTGTCGTTGTGTTTTTGTTCAAGTGTTATTCCCCGAATGCAGCCCCCGCACAAATTGTCCCACGCGACTTCCGCATGCCGTTGGAACAGCACCGCCGCCCCCTCGATCAGTCCCTGGTTCCCCACCCTGGAGCCCTCGTCCATGACCATCCAAAGGGACTCCATGGCATGCCCCAAGTAAAACAGCGTCGGGGAGTTCAGCGGTTCCCACGTGTGGCTCAGCTCTTCTCTTATAATACCAAAATCCTGGTCCACGTGCTTTACCGTTATGTTTTCGACAGACTGCTTGGCCAAACCTTCCAAGTACTTGAACTGCGAATCGGTGAGGTCGCTTCCGCTGAACGTGCGCAAGCACTGCGTGGAGAAACGTAAGGGGATCATGCTGTGCCCCAGTGCCCGGGTGCCTTTCTGGTACGGCAAACTGAGGAGGTAAGTTTCTGGGGCGTTCCTTTCCGGGTCATTCGCGCGGTCGACAAAGACTTTGACCAGACCGATCGCCTTCTCAAGTATACCGCGCTTTTCTGCAGCGTCCGAGATGCAGGAGGCGTATTCCTGAAGCCCTTCTGCCAAGAAACAAAACGTGTACCCCACTTTGTCCGTTTCAGTCCTCCCCTCCAGCTTTTCCCCCGAACGCCCGACCATGGTGTACATTTGCACTGGGATTGATGGCGACGCTAGCGTTTGCGGCTGCTGGGCATCCTTCCCGTACACAGAGCAATGGTTGAGAGTAAAAAGAAGAGCCCCTTTGGCCATCTTCAAAAACTTTTCGGATCCGGTCATTTTGTACAGCTTTGAGAACACCCAAGCGCCCCGCCCTTGGTACCAGGAAAATTTTGAGTCATCGCTTACGCTCCCATCGTGCTGCAGGCCGCAGATAAACCCGCCATGCTCTTTGTCGTAACCAAACGATTCCCAGAATGGCGCGACCTCCTTGAATAATTCATCCTTTGTTTCGGGCAGGCGCTTCGCGGCACATATTGCCGCCGTCGCGTTCGCCTTGGCTTCTTGCACGGTAAGAAGGAGGGACGATAAGCTCGTCATTGAAATAGCATCAAATCAAAATCAATAAATTACAAAGAGCTGGGTAGATATCGATCCTTTCTTTGCTTAAACAGAAGGCCGGGAATATGATTTTTAACTCAGAACATCTTTTACTACCTTCTCTTTCCAACAAAAAAACAAACGTATGAAAAAATACAGAACAACAAAATCTGTGTGTCACTCAACTATACAACATAATAAACACCAACCAACGGCAAACAAAGAACAAAAAAAACAAATAAAAATAATAATATATATTAAATTTTTTTAAAAATTATAAAATATTATTCCAAAAAAAAAAAAGGCCACCACAGCAGCAGAGAGCAGCAAGGAGAAATAAAATTGTAAAATTCTTCCTTCCCATCATCATCATCATTTTTTTTTCTTTCTTCTTCTTCTTCTTCAACTCTCTTTTTTGAAGATGATCGATGATCATCGATCTTCTTTCTTTTTTTTTCTTCTTTTTTCTTTTTTTTCTTCTGATCTCCTCTGTTGTTGTCGTCCGTCGCACCTCCTCCTTGGATGGCATAGCACAGCACGAAGAAGAAGAAGTATAATAGTGTTGTTGTTGTTTATCTATATTCTATTATAGGTCTATTTTTTTTTTATATTTTTATAATTTTTTTTAATAAAAAAAAAAAATAATAATTTTATTATTTATTAATAATAAAAAATTGCATTTTTGATTTTGAGATAAAAATGGTTTATTCATATATATATACAACTATAAGATGATTCATTAAGAAATTGTAGAAGTCATTCCGTTATGCAAACTATTGTTTTATTCAATCGTTACCATTGCCCGTGTACAACAAGTTTGTCCACTGAGTTTGAATATTAAGGGGTTGTTTTGGCGGAAACACCAAGAGTCCTCTAGGAGTTTTGGGGGCTGTGATTGAATAGTATAGGCAACAGGTTTGAGTGTCAGGTATGACGTTTGTCGATAGAACTTCAGAATTTAACCGATGTGTTGAGTTGTTATCGGAGGGGCGAGTTGTTCCCGTGCCCGTTGGTACGCGCCTAAAAGTAACGGGGCTGATGTTGAAGAGCAAGCACATAACGAAAGAACTGATTTTTGTGCGCGACCAGCTCGACAAACTATTTGTGCTGGCGCATAAAAAGGGCATGTTCGACGATTCGACCAAAGATATCAACGAGCTAACAGCTTTGTGCAAGTCTAAGCTAGAGGCAATTAGTCAAGATTTATCCGATCTGCAGCAGCAAGGGACCAGCGGGGCAAATTCTTCAACCGCGGCGCACTTTAAAATACTTGTAGAAACACTTAGAAAAACTCTTAACGTCCATGTCAAGAAGTTCAAAGAAGCCATGGATATGCGTTCAAAAGCAATAAAACGCCAGCACGAACGCAGGAAACAGTTTGCAAGTATGACACCGGTGGTAGAATTTTCTCCCGCAAGCAGGGAGCGGGCTAGGGGTAACAACCATGCGGGGGCTCAAAATAGGAAGGTGCACAATAATCTCGCACGCCAATCATACAACCCTAACACAAATACGAGAGGATTTTCTCATGCCCAAAACCAAGGGAGGCAGGGCCACCACCCCCTGCAGGGCCAGGCGTCTCATGGACAGCACAATGCTGGCCCGCATTTATCTAGGCCGGGTGGAGGAGCAGTAGGTGCTGGTGGCGGTCTTCGGCAACGCCAACAAATAAATGCGGCACCGAGCCACCACCAACATCAGCAGCCTGCCCCCTCCGAAGAAACTAGTAAAAATCCCTATCGACGTGCCAACCCGTACGCAAAAAATGCAAGGTCCTACCACCCAAGCGCTGCGGCGCAGGGTGGGTTCCAATCGCAGCAGTTCTATTCCATGAACGATTCATCCCAGCGCCAAAAAGACGCGCAGCAGGCAGCAAAGGCAGTGGCCACGATATCGTCGATGTGGAGCCAAATGACTTCATTAATAGCGGATCAAAACGATATGCTTCCCTCGATTGAGCAAGACGTATTCCAAGCCGAGCACCATGTTACATCGGGGCAAAACGAGTTGCTGAAGTACTGGAAAACTGTGTCTGGGGAGCGTGCTCTAATTTTGAAACTGTTTGGAGTGCTCCTTTTCATAATTTTTGTATTTACGTATATGCGATCGTAAAATTTGTAAAAAAAACAAATTATTATATAGGTGTAAATTTATGTAAAATTTGTAATATCCAATGAACACGTATGTTAGTAAAACAAATATTATATTAGTATGCCTTCAGACTCACTTTCTATCGTTATGCCCGCCATTATTATTCTTTCGTTGTTTGTCAAGGGATTGTTATGTTCCAATGAACTTATATAGAGGCGAACCTCGTCCCATTCAAAGTCCCTGAAAGTTTTTCCACGTTTTGGAGACTCCTGCGAGTAAATCACTTCTTCAAACTCATCAGAGTTACTATGTGAATCAGTCTCCACGTTATCACCATGTTAGTAAATTGCAATAGATAATGGTTTAACGTACACGGTATTTAAAATGTTACACGACATTAAATATAGTGGAGAATCATTTTTAAAGATTTTAGTTTGTTCTCGCCCAGAACCGATTTCTATTTTAGAGAGAGAACAAAAGTGCTTTTTCCGCACGAAGCACACCCCGGGGCTGCAGTCGACTACTGAACCGTTCGGGGACTAGCTCGGCCGAAAGAACTTTGGAATTTGTTCTGTTCCCAAAGTCCTGCAGCAGCGAGTACAAACGCGGCAAATGGCGGCGACGGGCTTTGAGGCCTCGTTTTGAACTCTGGGTGGAATTGGCACGCCAAATAGAAAGGGTGGTCTTCTCTTGACAGCTCAATAATTTCCATACGCTGGCCCTTGTCGTCGACGCCCGTGAACATTAACCCAGCTTCCTCTAACTGCGGGACATAATCGGGATTTACCTCGTACCGATGGCGGTGCCTTTCGTATACCCCTTCGGCGTTCTCGTAGATGGCCGCAGCGATCGATTGGTGCCCCTCGTATTCACGAAAAATAGTCTGGCGGGACCCCAACCGCATTGTCCCACCCATGTGGGACGTGCTGATTTCCGGCATGAAGATAATCAAATCGTGCTCTGGATGCTCGTTGAATTCTGTGCTCGTCGCACCTTGTAGATTCAACACGTTGCGTGCATACTCAACTACGGCTAGCTGCATTCCCAAGCAAATCCCCAAGTATGGTACTTTGTTTTCTCTCGCATAGTTAATCGCTTTCATTTTCCCTTCGACTCCGCGATCGCCGAACCCGCCTGGCACCAAAATACCATCCGCATTTTTGATGAAGCCCCATGCCCTTTCCCCTTCTTCGTCCTGTAATTCAAGGTGTGACGCCTCGACCCAGTCTACGATCACTTTTCTTCGACAAGCAAAACCCCCATGCTTCAGCGCTTTCAAAACGCTAAGGTACGAATCTTGCAAATTGGTGTACTTCCCCACTAATGCAATATGAACGTCACCGCCCAAATTGTCCACAGTCGTTGCCATGTCTTCCCAAGATGCCATGTCAGGGGGCATGATAGCCGGTGTGGTATGCAACTTGTTCGCCAAAATGTCAGGTAGCCCTTGTTCGCATAGAATCAAAGCAACGTGGTAAATGTTTGATACATCGTGCACAGACAAAACGTGATCGGGTGGGACGTGGCAAAATAAGGAGATCTTCTCCGCCGTCGAGCGTTCTAGCTTTTGGCTGCTGCGGCAGACAATCACGTCCGGTGAAAGGCCGACGCTTCGCAACTCGCGGATGCTGTGTTGCGTCGGCTTCGTTTTCTGCTCCCCAACACTCCCCAATACTGGGACCAAACTGACGTGTAAGAAGCAACAGTTTTCTCTCCCGACACGAAATTGAAACTGGCGCAGCGCCTCCAAAAATATCATGCTTTCGATGTCGCCTACTGTACCGCCGACTTCAATCAAGCAAACGTCAGGTGGCCCCACCTTACCGTCCACAGGGATGTAAGCAACACGTTCAATCCAGTCTTGAATGCCGTTGGTTACGTGTGGTACGACTTGCACCGTCTTTCCCAGATAATCGCCCCGCCTTTCTCTTTGAATGACCTGTTGGTAGGCTTTGCCTGTTGTGATGTTGTGGTCCCGTGTGAGTCGGACGCCGAGAAACCGTTCGTAATTTCCAAGGTCCAAGTCAGCTTCCCCCCCGTCGTCCAAAACGTAGCACTCACCGTGCTCGAACGGGCTCATGGTACCTGCGTCTGTGTTCAAATAAGGGTCAATTTTAATACTCGTGACGCGAAACCCGCATCGCTTCAGAATGACCCCCACGCTGCTGATGGTAATGCCTTTTCCTAACCCACTGACAACACCACCGGTGACAATCACATATTTCATTTTTTTTTTAATTGCCTTTACTTTGGCACGTGGTGACGGGGGAGGTGTACTAGCTGCAGTCCCTGCACTTGCGATGGAGCTCATTTTGTATTACAGTTTACTTGCAAAGGGTTATTTCGTCTTCTGGTTCTATCGCAAATCTTTCGTAATCTTGCGCTATAAAATGATTTGTTCGTAGCTTCCTTTTATATCATAAATCCCCATGTGTCGACAGTGAACTCTAAACTTTTCTTTGTAATCTTTAACTGGTGGACCGATCAAGCCCACACGGCAGTGGCGGGAAGGAGGGAACTTCTTCCTTCTTGGCGCAAAGAAGAAGAAGTAATAATAATAATAAAAAACAACAACAACAACAAAGAAGAAGAAATTTTTCTTTTTTCGTTTTTTTTAATAAATTCAAAAAACAAAATTAAGGTATAATTAATAAATAGTTTGTATTTATCATTTTCTTCCATTAATTGTATATAATTAAAATGAAAAATATGGATATTTTATAATATGTAAATATGTACTTAATATACATAAAATATCTTTTCTAGAAAAGGACCGCGCTAAAAAAGTACAGATGGTGTGAACCTGTTGTATTATTAGTATATAATATTGTATTGTAAATTATGTACCTATTAAATATTTGATTTATATATTAATTTACTGTAATAATACTACATATATTTACGTATATGAATTATACACATAATCAACTACGTTGTAAAAAGAACTCCTCAGAAAAAAAAAATCATTTTCTTTCTTTTTTCTTTCTTCTTCCTCTTCTTCTTCTTCTTCTTCTTCTTCTTCTTCTTCTTCTTCTTCTTCTTCTTTCTTCCTCTTCTTCTTCTTCTTCTTTCTTCTTCTTCTTCTTCTTCTTCTTCTTCTTCTTCTTCTTTCTTCCTCTTCTTCTTCTTCTTCTGCTTCTTCTTCTTCTTCTATCTACTTCTTCTTCTCCTTCATTCTTCTTCTTTATTATTATTATAAATTATTATATACACGACGATGCTTCTCTTGTTGTTGTTCTCCGTTTCTCTTGGGTTGAAGAGCAAAAATCATCGCCGAAGCATGTCAGATTATAAAAGTATGAAACTCGCAACCAAACCCAAGGAATTGGAATTTTACGAAAGAACCCAGGAAAGACCCAGAAACATTTTCTACCGAACGGTATTTGAGAAGAATGGAACTGTTCCTGAAGTGTGCAGCGAGGAAGCGGCTGCCGGTAGGGGGGCTTGTATGCGTTGCGGTTTGGTTCGTTTCTTTTTGTTCTGCAAAGTTCTCTTTGGAAAATATTAGTGATATCATGGATCCAGTCTCGATAGAAGATTTTCATAGCAATGCTTTTGGGAAGAACGTTCTTCATTTTAAAAGAGAGGACTCCAGCTCAAAAGTTGTGGAGAGAAGAACTAGTCTGTTCAATTACGAACACTTGGTTGAGGTTATCAAGACGCGGTCACTGAAACCTCTTGATAACGTCAAGTTCGTTTTTCACGACACAGAGGTATTTGTTGACGGTGAATTCGATCAAAATGATCCCGGGTCGTCGGCGACAACAGTTGAACTGGCAGAGAAGCATTTCGATGAAGGCCACACGATGATGATACAACATGCCAATAAGGTCAGTGACCGACTGCACAAAACGTCGTGTACTATTTACAACGCTTTTGGCCACAATGCCGGCATTAACTTGTACTATTCTCCTGCAAACGCTACCGGATTTTTGTTGCACCACGACGGGCATGATTTGGTGATTGTGCAAACCATAGGGTCGAAATGTTGGAAAATATGTGAGCAGCCCTTTGAAGACCAACTGCCTGTCGACGCAAAGCATTACACGAACGACCCGTATCAAAACCCAGAGGGGTTAAAATGCAGAATGGTGGGCTTGCGAGCAGGAGACATGTTGTACTTACCCCGTGGTACGTTGCATGCTCCACACACGATGGCATGCAAGGGGCATCCAGATGTCGGGGGTGATCCATCCATGCATTTGTCTGTAGGTATTGATGTATTAAAGTCACGATGGTTGAGCGTGCTACAGGAAACACTGCGCATGCACGTCAACAAAGGGAAAGTGTACACCGTGTCATGCGCAAGCAGCGAGAAGACCTCATTCATAGACGGCGAAGAGTGCGATTCGCGGAGGCTGTCGTATCCCCCCTTGGTCCCGTTTTTGTTTGCAGGCAACCAAAGCTGGGCGTGGGTGAACGTCTTAGAGGTCACCTTGATTATAACAATCCAGTCAAACAAACCAGTTTCGCGATACTTGCGAGAGCATTTTCCAATAGAAAAGTTCGGTTTGCAGACAGAACATCGGATAGATGAAACGTCGGAAGCATTCCAGGGTCTCCGAACACAGTACAGCATTTTGGTCCAACTCCTGGCATCGGCGTGTTCGAAGCTCTTGAAAGGGTTTATCAAAAGAATACTGACGAAAAGAAATGTACCGTTGGAAGAAGCAAAACGCAGAGAATTTTACGTTAGAAAGCATTGTAAAGCCGCATTTTTAGAAAACTTTAAGCCCAAAGGATTTGTCCCAACGTTAATCATGTTCTTACGGTCTATGCGAAGGCGATTTTCCCAAAAGTGTCTTGCCGAATCCAGTGCGGGCAAACCTCCTCCGGGGGTGGGGGGTGGGGGTGCGACTGTGCCATCGTGGGTTAAAAAGAAGGTCGAAACAGTAGATTCCGAAGGAGGTATCAATCCTGACTACAACCAGTTGAGGCAAATGGGTGTAGACGAGCGGGCAATGAAAGCTATTCGCGACCTTTTGGGGTAAAACTTAGACGAGTTTATAAGATAATAAAAATCGAAACTAGAAGAAATATTCCCAAACAAAATGTTTAACTATGGTGATTATACTTCGTACCTCTTTTTCAATTATAAATAAGATTATCTATTTACAGTTCCTCCTGAATACATTTACCTTGAATGTGGCACGTTGTTCCGGCTCAGCCTGTGGGAGCTAAAATCAACAATATGGCTAGTAGTTGGGCGGGACCTCTTCCCAGGACTCCAAGTCTGCGTTGCTTCGTGCTGGTTGATGCTTGCACTGCCTTCTAATGATGGCAACAAAGAAAGTCGTGACGGTATTTCAGGCAAAAATGTCGAGTCATAGTCCTCGTAAATGACACTTCCAGTGGGTGCATTTCCCGTCTGTAGCCAAGTCATAATTTCGACATGTAACATCTTCAGTAGGCGAATGATTTTGGCAGAAATTTCGCGTTCAAAACCCAACGTCTGAAACTCGCCACTAATAACCGATAGCCAAAGAGACCCAATGGTATGAATATTTTGCCTATTTAGCTGTTTGATCATGCCCTCTACCATTGAGCGACTGTCTTCCCAGGCTTTTGTTTTCGGCATCAGCCGCTTCCAAGATCCTGCTGGAGCGTAAACACAAAATGCTGCATGGCACAAGAAGTCATAAACAGGCTCTTTTACCTCATGTAATCCTGCAAGTCTTTGCCGTTTGATTGAACGGGTGCCTAATCTGAACTTCTTTGTGCGTGATGCAACACTCGCCGTTTCCATTTCATATCTATGCTTGCTGCATACGGTACATTTTCCTTTGTCGTTCCACGAAAGAAGGGCACCGCAGTGGCCACACAAATCCTCTCCATCGAGGAACCATCGCAAGTAAGAAAACGCTGCACTATCCTTCTTCACTGTAAATGAGCTCATTGCAACCCTCCGCTTTGCCTGTCCCATATTATCCCATCGTTTTTTAGGGAAATCGTAGGTATCTGATAGAAGTAGCTTGGTCAGTTGGGCAATCATAGCCTCTTCTTGAACCCTCTGAACGATATCGCAGCTTGCATTCGTAAGTGTGACGTAATGATAGTATTGCTCATTTAATTTTTTGACCATATAATGCATGCACGTTGGAAGACTGCTGCCTGGCAACGGGTTTGGCCGCCAACCTAGCCAGCGATCGACGCTTCTGTGGATTAACTCAGTGTTTTCGTCTACATTCATCAAGGGCAAAGGAAATCCCAATCTCTCCGCGTCGAGCACAAGTCTTGGCTCTGGGTTGTTGCGCGTCTTGCTGTCCCTAAGCACTTCTCCGACGAAAGTGTGCCAATCTCTAGTTTTTAGCAACCCCATGACCAAGTTTCTAAGCCGTGGGTGTAAAGTGGGCAACATTTCGTTGACAACAAAATCACGCCGGCTTAGAAATATGCGAAACTGTCGCTGTATACGAGCTGCACAATGATTGTTCCATTTGGACTCAGCAATCTCCCTCGCTAGGTAAAGCCGTGATCTCCACAGTTGTTCCTGCCGCATGTACTCCCTCCACCCGTTGATGGCCCATACTGCGGATTGGTGAGATAGGCGAAAGAGCACTCTGTGGCGAAACCTATTCCTTTCTCGCTCTTTTCGCGCATTCCATATGACAGTGTGGCGTGCCAAACACCCTCGCCACCATCGCTGCAGGAATCTGCGGCGAATTGTCTGTTTTCGTCTAAGCAATTCTTTCCTGGATTTCATGCATCTCCATGCATTTTGTATACACCTAGCTCCCTCGAAGCGTCGCCTCCTTAAATCTCCATTTACACGCGTCCAGTAGACTCTCCTGTGTTCCATTTGAATTTTCATACGTAAAGTATGTTTTTTTTTCAGCCTTTGCGAACGCTTCCAGCGACGCTCAATGCTTCTTTGTTTTGCGAGAAATATGCGAATCCGCCCCTGGAGAAGGGTGGCTGCGCCTTTTCGCATCAACGACGGTCTAAGCGGCGGGGTTGTCAGGACGTGACCATCTCTTGGTTTGAGTCCGAGCAAGTTGATACACCTCTTATCCAACGCCATCTGGTCTCTTTTTCTCTGTCTTATACATGCTTTTAGAGCAGATGATCGCCGCCCTTGTTCTTTCGTTGGCTTCTCTCCTGCCGGGATACTAGCTTTCAAGTCCCTCAGCACCTGCTCGCGAATAAGTATACTATTTCTATTCAGGTCTAACTTTGCCCGAAGCAGTTCGATACTATGGATCTGGAGTTCGTTCCTGCCTGTGTCTGCTTCATTTGCTGAAGTCGTGTGCCCATGAAGTATTTTTTGTCTTTCCCGTTCTAAATTTAGCTCCATCAAAAATCGCCGGAATGCCCCTTGGATGACGACGGCAGCGCAAATAACACACGATCGCCTCACGATAACCTCCTCCTTTTGGTTTCTCTTACGTTTATTTTTCTTGAAGACGTGCCACGGCTCATCTTCCAACCCAATCCACATTTTGCAGGGTTTTACGTTATAGAATATAAGCAATCGTGTTGGTTTATGTACATATTGTTCTTTTGAGTAATGCCTTATCCGTTTTTTATAATCGGTAAGGCGTTCGTAGCGCCGGCGGCTTCGGTAGCTTCGAAACAGAGACTGGACCTTTGTTGCCTCTCTACCCTGAAACGATTTATACGTTTCCACTCTCGGGGAGTGCCCCGACTTTGGGTACGAATGATCCCTATCTTTGTATGCACACAATTGATTTTCCAATGTCCCTTTGAACCAATATATATCAATCTTGTGTTTCATCACCTTTATGCGCGCCCGACATTTTAATTGAGATACAGCAATTGACTCTGCCAAAATTTCGGGGGGCAGTTTCTCCTGCTCCTCCCCTCCCTCTGCCATGCTTCACTGCGGGAAACCGTAGATTCCGAGCAACACCCGTCCGTCACAGACGAACACTGTGCAACGCAAAAGATTAATAATAATTGTAATTGCACGGAATGCACAAAAACTAGTTATTCTTCCTTAACGAAAAACCAATGTCTGTTTCACTCCTGGAGACATACGAAAACAATCCTATTATTGTTATTTATTATCTCCTTTTTTTTTTCTTCTTCTTCTTTTTTCTTTTTTTTTTGTTGTTGAAGAAGAAGAAGAAGAAGAGAAGAAGAAGGAAGAAGGAAAGAACTGCTAGGAGGCATTGAGGGAGCAGGGAACAGTGTGGGCTCGGCGTCTTCTTCTTTCTTCTTTCTTCGCTGTTTTTCCAGTAGAACAAGCACACAGGAAGAAGAACGATATAATATATATGTATAGAATATACAATTTCACTATCTAAATATAATTTAAGTAAGCAATAATTATATCCTCCGTAGTATATTATTCAATTGAATAGGTTAAATTCTAATTACTAACCCTAAAACTACGAATTGTACAACGAAATAAACCACAGAAACATAAACACATAAACACAGCATTGAAATATTGTTTTTTCTTCGGTAACGGTAATCCTCTGATGTTACTGCCTGTTGCCTGTTGCTACACACACTCCTACTTGACACTGTTATTGAGTTAGTGAAGTACTATACTATACCGTATAGGAATAATATTTTATTATAATAATAGGAAGGTCGGTGGTGGTGGGTGACGACACAGAAGAATACGACAAAGGAGAAGGACAATAAAGGAATTGATCAAATTGATTTAATGTTTTTATTGTCTCTAAAAGAATAGGTTGAAAAAGTAACAATCTCACGGATACGTTGTTTGTTCGTTTGTTTGTTTGTATAGAGAAGGTTTTTGTTATATATTAAGCTTTTCTGGTTCGATAGGTATAGTCATGGAGAATATTGAAGATATGACGGTGCGAGAAGCTTGGCACCCTTACCAGAGGGAGTGTGGCTTTAAGAGTCAAATAAAAGTGGAGACGATAGAGGAAAATTTTAGGAAGAATTTGGATGCGAAGGTAACATTTTGGATTAAGACCCAGCTACTAAAGGACGAAGATCCAGCTGAAGACGACTTTCCAGAATATGAACTTAATGTTACTGTAGACGCCGACGTCACGGAGATAAAGAATACAATACGTACCCAGGAAGGAATGGAGAGTGACGAAAAGTTTTCCCTGATATTTCGTGGAAAGGTGCTTAAAGATGGTAAAAAGCTGTTGGACTACGAAGAACTCGTGGATAAAGAGA
>LT642327.1:0-22682 GCA_900128585.1 Stramenopiles sp. TOSAG23-3 | reverse complement strand
AACGGAAACGAGTTTAATGCAGGAAGACGAAATTCATAAAAACCATTCGCAACTGGACTGGTATTTTGTATGGCACATCGCCGGCATTGAGGAGGACACCATCTTGCGGGTGGTATTATCTGTACAAAGGAATTTTCGGCAATGGCGATGGAAGCGGCTTCTCGAAAGGATACAACTCAGCAGCGGCATTTCAAGCAGCGCAACCAGTCAGAACGAAGATGCGTACGAGTCGGAAGAAACAGATGAGAGCGTATTTCTGTCATCGTTAGATATAGAAGAAACCGAAACCGTGGGCAGCGAGGGAAGGGTAATGGAAGAGATGGACAGTGAGAAGAGCCAGACAGACGACGACACAATGGATTACGCTGAAAGTGACTTCGAGCCTCCCGAAACACCGATGAACGATAAAAAGGACGAGTATGGGTTTTCTGATACTTCGTCTAGCATTTCACAGAAACACTTTCTCCAATCTCGTCGAACGTCTCTGCCAAATTTTATACCCGAAAATTTGCTAGATAAAAGTAAGCAGAAAGCGCCATCAGCATTGATCCTGACCCCTCGACGGATAGCTGCGGCCCCCCGACGGAGCAGTTTACCGACGCTGAAGAAAATCAATAGAAGCAATAACATTAAATCTGCAATGAAACGAAAAAAGAAAAGGCGAAAACGAAAGAAGAAACAGAGGGCGCAGAACTACTCTTTGGACATTTTCAACTTGGCGCGCCGTGGAAACGAGAAGGATGTTCTCAGTTTGTTAGACATTCGACCGACTCGGATTCCCATTGATGCTTCGGATTTTTCGAGCTTTGGACACCACCGAACATTGCTCATAATTGCAGCTGCCCATTCGATGAACGGACTGATGTGGGAACTTATAAAGCGCCATGCCAATGTGAACCATGTTGATTCTTTGGGGAGAACAGCCATATTTTACGCCGTGCGCAATGGGAACACAAAAGGGACCGAAATCTTGCTGGGCCACGGAGCAGATGTTGCGAGCACCGTTGATAAAAAAGGAATGACGATTATGAGCTATGCAAAAAAGGAAATTCAGGCCGGGCACCAAGAAGTGAAAAAAACTTTGGCTCTGGTCATGCTTGCTCTAAAGAAGCATGGTGGTATTTTGCGAAAGTACCTTTACACTTACAACTTAGAGCAGCAGAGTCAAGTGAAAAGAAATTTTCTTGACTTTGGCATTACTTTTAATGACTACACGATATCAAAGCACATTGAAACCAACGGCAGAGCCGACGAAGAGAAGAAAGCGATTTACTTGTTTGACAAACAGGGCCCTGCAGACGCTGAAATATGGGGGGAAACGGTCACAGGAGTATGTTTCGAGGGTCACGGAGAGGTTTATGCTGGCACATTTCGCACGTCAAACTTTAGTCGTAAAACAGGAGTGCTGTACGATAAAATGAACTCCTTTGTGTACGAGGGAGATTTTAACGGGTTCAATAAAAGGCACGGAAAAGGCCGCGGGATCGTCTACACTAGGCAAGGCCAAGGGTATTACATTGGCGATTTTGTAGACAATTTGCCGCATGGCGACGGCTCGATGAGGCTGCAGGGATGGTCTACATCTCCCTCGTATATAGGCCAGTATAATAGAGGGATAAGGGAAGGGAGAGGCACCTGTTACAAGCGGGACGGCCGTCTGCTGTATCGTGGGGACATGAGAAATGACGGTTGCAATGGCCACGGGACCCTATTTCATTACGAATACAGCGGTATCGAGGGAACGTACACGGGGGACATAATTGGGAGCATGCCTTACGGAAAGGGCACATTTACGAATGCCAATGGCGTAAAAATTTACGAAGGGGACCATTTGGATGGCAAGCGGCAAGGAAAGGGGCACATGTATTTTCCAGACCAAACCTCTTATCGAGGAGACATTGAAGACGGTGATTGCACTGGGAAAGGGACCTATTTTTTGTCGGACCAGACCCCTATTACGGGAGCTTTCAAAGATGCAATTTTAATCGACCCCTTGGAGGGTGAAGGGGGGTGGAGAAGGTACCCGCTGTTGAATTATGGCCTGTCTGGCACAACTAGAAAACACAACGAATGGTTTGCAACGGCGGCAAGTGGCGATGAGATTAAATTGCAAAGTATGGCCGAAGAGGAAGGCTTCAAAGACATGATTGATCTTAAAATGCCACGTGTTCTTGGAGGAATGACCGCGCTGCACGTGTCGATGAGGTTTGGAAGGGAAGAATGTGCTACTTATTTAGTCTACAGAGGAAACTGCGACCTTACGCCGCTAGACACATTCGGAAGAACTCCTATGCAGGTCGGCAGAGAAGAGTCTGGGGCTACCATTACGAAGCAAAGGCAGAAAGATTCTATCATGGTATTGCGAAATGCAATAGAGTACAGGCAGAGCAAGCAGAGGACGACAGACGAGAAGATATGGAAGGCACGGGAAGCAAAGGAACGAGCCGAAGACATTAAGCGACGGATGGCGTATTTGGTTTGATCCTAGCGAGGTGCTCGTTTTCTGTCTTGTAAACCAGTCAAAGGAATTGTCATTTGTGGGTTGAGGTGTCGTTAAAAAAAACATACATATATATATATATATATAGATATCATATTTGGTGGATGAACTTATCAGGGACTTCGACTGGGGATTGGATCGGTTTGTTAAGTTCGGTAGTAATTCTTCTCATTGGAATAAAAATAATTCCTCAGTGATTGACAATCAACGACGAAACGAAATTAAAAAATCAAATTAAAACATCAAGATAGGATTAGGGTTGGAACTGAAATAGTACCAGGGTAATTGATTCAAAATGAGAGTCTTAAAGCATAAATACATATAATAATTTGTTTTTTCATATATGATATCAAATAATGCTATTTAATTTGTTTTTTGATAATCATAGTCTGCTTTCAGATGGTATTTCTGAAATTAAAAAAATCTTGATCTCACACGTTTGACATGGTAAATACATCGATGCTTTGGATATGTTCATCACCCCTCCCATCGCCATTCATCAAATCTTCAAGGTCATTCAGACTTACTCTGTCTTCCACAATTACAGATATTCGCAGTTTTTGTATTCCAAATGCCACGTCAATCAATTGGTGCTCAACCCCCCAATTTATCAATCCCTCAAAAGTTAGCCTCTTCATTGCTAGCGCAAGCTCTTGCAAGTCCGTGTCGACTCCCACCGGTTTCAGGTCAAACACAAACATAGTTTTCTGAACTACGCTGTTCCCAGGAGTATCTTTGGGGCCGCCCGGGTTATCCCCAAGAGTGTCTTCGAGATCGTCCACATTGTCTTTTAGAAAAACAGGGTGATGAAACTCAGGGTGTGACATGTTCCATTGCTCTCGGATGTCTTCGAGGAGGCGGGCTCTCACCGTATCCATGCTCGGACGAACTTTGCTGTTTTTCTTCCGGCCCGTATCTAAGCTTTTGTTAGAAACAGCTACGGTCGCCTGTTCCTCATCCACCAAGAACTGTAAATTGCACTCTTCTCGCATGAATTTGTGCTTCACTTTCAACCACTTAATTTTATCACGGTACAAAAATGGGGAGGCCTTAACGCCCATGGCTTTTGCCGTCAAGTATTGTACACGCTGGGTAAATGTCAATACACCTTCGTCGTCCTCTTTTGAAACTGAATCGAGAAACGTCAGATGAAAAGATTGGAAAGGCAAGAACACAAACCAGAAAACGTTGTCAAAAAATGTGGTGCCTTCCCGTTCACAGTTAACGTTTATCGGTAGCGGCCTAGAGAGTTTAATCATTATCGGCTGCACTGGGACGCCTAAAGAGAACATAAACTTGTGATATTGGAGCAGTGCAGTTCTTCCGGACGCCAAGCCGCCTTCGGGAAAGACTAGGATTGGGCTTGTCTCGTTGTCTATTAAATTTTGAACCACGCTTCGAACATTATCCCTGGCCTTGTTGTTCCCCTGGCTCCTGCTTTGCTGCGGAACGTAAACCATGTTTAAAAGGGACAACGGGCTGCATTTTAGCCACCAAAGCTTCAAATAGAAGGAGTAGCCCAGAATAAATGGGTTCCCCACCGCTCGAATGGCCATCGCATCCATCTCAGAAGTATGGTTTGCCGCCCAGACTCTTGCATTCTTATCCGGAGAACCAGAGACCTTAACCCACACCCCGAAGAACACAAACACTGCGAACCTTGTAAACGCGGTTCTCCAGCAGCTCGGGACGCAGCAGGAAACGGCACCGACGAGGGGAAGTGCTATGACCAATCGTACCAGGGCAAGAAGGAACCCAACCGGAAAATATAACAAATAAATAACGAACGAAATCGTGCTCTCTTTGCGCACACGCACATGCGGAAGCATGTCGTCAATGTGCTTCACGCAAGCTAGATTGCGCTCCCCAGAGCGCGCAAAAGTGCTTCCAGGGAACCCGTCTTGGTAAGGAGTTTCGCTGGTCATGGTCTCCGTCCACTTCCTCAACCCCACGGACACTTCAAGATCTCGCCCAAATCGCTTACCCGCTACACAAGACTTGTTTACACTACTTTCTAAAAATATTTTCGTACAACAAGATAAAAAATACCGGATTGAAAACGATGGAACAAATAAATCGATTCGTCCATGTATTTACATACCGTTAAAAGTAGTCGTCCGTCGTGATGAGATAAAATTGTATGAAATAATTCGTTGTACTTGGTATAATAGTAGTACGACGAAAAAAAAAAGAAGAAAAAAAAAAGATAAAAAAAAAATGCTGTTATAATAATATGCAATAATACGAGACGAGATTTAAAGGTAGAATGAGAAATCAGAAACAGGAACCCTGAGCATAATATTAATATCACCACACCACCATTAGATTTAGAGGAGCTCATCCCTCTCCTCCTCCGCTTCTTGCCTCCTTATTATAATATTCAAGGTGTTGTTTTTATTATTTTTTTATTTTTTTATTTTTTATTATATTTAATAATCATCTTATCATATTTTATTATACCAAGTATTAAATTATAATATATTATCTACGATGGATGATGGTAAAAAGGAGGAGAGTAGTAGAGAGTAAGAAGAAAGAAGAAAAGAAGAAGAAGAAGAGAAATAATAATACTTGCCTCCACGCAAGCAATATATACCATGATGCATGATTATCTTTTTTCTTATAGTATAACGTAATCTTTTGCAATAATAGATGGAACAAACGAATACTATGTTTATTCACGTTTGTGCTTATTGCTTTTATCCAGGCATTTAATTAGGTTTGGTACTTTTGCATTAGTGCCATTGATTGATAGACGTAGCGAAGATGAGCGTGGTGGGGCCAATTTTGGCGGCAACGGAGGGTGACGCAATAGACGGCAACCGTCGGCTTGTACAATTTCATAAATCCATAATGCGCATTGTCATAATGGATAAGTTGGCGAAACTATCTCTATTTGAACGAGTCTATAATTGGATAGGTTCAGACAGTACTGATGGAGTGGATGCACTGATCAAAACGTTCTACCAGTTTGCTGGTTCTATCGAGAACCACCCCAACAGCCTGCAGAGCGTTCGGTTCGGAAATCAAGAACCAGGGAAGGCCGGAGGAGGCGTGACGATGGAAATGCTGGTCCTCGACGACCGGAACGTTCTTGCGATTTTGTTTGTGAATATTTCGAAATGGCCGGATTCCCACGAGAAAAACGAGATGAAAAACATTGCTTTGGGGTTTCTGAAAAGGTTGCTGTCCAGTTTCAATTCCATGTTTACAGACATTCTGTACGGAAGCGGCAATGATAACTTTCGCAAGGAAGTCAAGCGCATCGCAAACGATGCGTCCCACAATAGACCAAGCGCTGCAAAGGATCAACGGTCCATGATGGACGAGAACTTTAAGTCATTTCTGGGAGGTACTGAGAATTCACCTAAAGATTTGAAAGCCTTGGAACACCTAATTTTTGGAACATCAGGAGGAGAGTCGTCCGAGGAAAGGAAAGGCTCCGAAGCCGTGGTGAAAGCGGAAGACGTTGCCCTCGAGACCTAGAGAAGAGAGGGAGAGAAGAAGAGGAAGAGGCGAGTTTTAATTCGTGCTGAGGGGTACTCTAGTAATCGCAAGAACTTTCTTAATTACTTCTTAGTTTATCGTAAGCCTTAAAAGTACTTATTATCAACGGAGTATTCATATAACTTTGGATACCAACATACTATATATTTTGGGTTTAACTTTGGATACCTTCGAAATAACATCGTCATTATATATTTTGTTTTTATACACACAAGAGCCAAGTTCTTACGCGCGCGTTTACAGTGTCCCTTTTTTCGTTTCATCATACGTCTCAGAAAGAGTACGGGGCGAGGGCGTAGTAGAGAGCATTCCCAAATTGCACATTTAGGCGCCAAGGTCGTAATTCACAGGGATAACTGCCCTACTGCTCACCGTGTATTTGCGAGACGCACCTGTGCTAGTCAAGGATGTTTTGTTTGTCGCATGGTAGAGAGCGCAGAAACAGACGGCCATAACGAAGCCAAAAATGAGAACTACAACAAGCGCAAAAATCCCAGGGTTCTCGTCTAAGTACCCCATGGGAAAAAACAACGAATATCTACAAAATTGAACTGGGTACAGAGGACAGAAAAATTCCTAAAACAATACCAACACAAAAATTTCTGCACCCTACGGTTGGCGAAGTCAACGATAACAGTTCGCACGCACCGTATACAAACAGCGAAGTCAACGATAACAGTTCGCACGCACCGTATACAAACAGGAAATATTCAAAAGGACGTGTGTACGTTGTTCTACCCGAGGCACGGCATTCTTCTGCCGCAGTATTTGTACGAGTGTAAATGTGTGTCTATTAATTTAAGAACAAGCCTTAGTTAGTATACAAGACGAGCACAAATTAAGTTTTTAAACAATTTCTGTTGTGCGTTTATTTACCGTTTGATTTTCTTCTTCTTAGTTTCTGGTTGTGTTCATCATATTTATTCTCTTCTTCTCTTTCTCTTCTCCCCTTTCTTTCTTTTTTGTAATTTCCCTTTCTTCTTTTCTTTTCTTTTTTTTTTCTTCCTCCTCCTCCTCCTCCTCCTCCTTGCTTATTCTAAATTATTATTCTATATTTTTTTCTTCTTCTTCCGCATTTTTTTTTTGGCTGTGATAACAACAACAGCTATTATTATGGGAATAAGAAGGGGATACGAGCGAGGACATGTGCGTTATAATTATTCGCCTTCTTCTTCTTCTTCTTCTTCTTCTTCTTCTTCTTCTTCTTCTTCTTCTTCTTCTTCTTCTTCTTAGTAGGCTCTTCTTAAATTAAAAATAATAATATAATAGTCTAACATAATTTTTTTTTGCGCAAAATTTTATTATCCACAGTAAAATCAGAATTAATACTGTACTTATATTTTATTAGAATACTAACATTTCAAAGTTGTGATGCAAAGAAACAATATGGAATCTTAGTATACAATTATACGTAGTATTTCAGTGGTTACAATCCCTGCATAATATTATTGTAACCTATTTTTCTATTTTTATCATTGTGGAGGGAACAGCTGCCACTAAAACTTAAATAAAAAGCCCAAGTTGGACCAAATGGCGGGGTCTTTATATGGTATGTATGGTATGTACCTGTTTCTACTTTAAAAATATTCTAGACCGTTCGTTATAACGTAAATATTTTATGTACATAAAAATACCATAGAAGAATGTAGAAGAAAGCAAAAAAAAGTATAAAGACTTAATACATTCATTGTACACGTATTATTATATTATTATTATTTTATTATTATTATATCTAAAATTAAAAATTTAAATTTGTTTTACATAGAAATATCATTAGAGACTAGAAAAAATTATCTTCTTCCAATACCCCCGAGACGAACTTAATTTTTTTTGTATGCTATTTCTATATTATACATCATCCCAACAAAAAAGTAAAAATGCATGTAGAAAATTTAAGCAATGGAACAGGCGAACAGGGAGATATAGGGGAGAAAAACAAAAACAACAAACTTTAACTCTGCCTTACTGGACTACGTAGACTGTAACACGCACAGTATCCTTCAAAGGAAGGTGACTTTGGTAATGGACTAGATGGAAAGTAAAACTAAGAATTGGCAAGTAGCAACGAAAAAAATTAACCCAAAACAAAAAAAGGAAGTAAATTAAAAAACCTTTAAACCCCAAAACCACACAAAACCCCTCACCAACATAAAATGCGTGAAGTAATCTCAATCCACATCGGCCAAGGTGGTCTTCAAATCGGTAACGCCTGCTGGGAGCTTTACTGCCTTGAACACGGGATTCAGCCGGACGGTCAAATGCCATCCGACAAAACTATCGGAGGTGGTGACGATGCATTCAACACCTTTTTCTCTGAAACTGGCGCCGGCAAGCACGTTCCACGGTGCGTATTCGTTGACTTGGAACCAACCGTAGCCGACGAAGTTCGAACTGGTACCTACCGCCAATTGTTCCACCCAGAACAAATCATCACCGGGAAGGAAGACGCCGCCAACAACTACGCCCGCGGTCACTACACCATCGGCAAAGAAATCGTCGACCTTGTTCTTGACCGATTGCGCAAGCTTGCCGTAGGCGGAGGAACCGGATCTGGTCTTGGTTCCCTTCTTTTGGAACGCTTGTCTGTCGACTACGGCCGCAAGTCCAAGCTAGGATTCACCATCTACCCAAGTCCACAGGTAGCCACCGCCGTTGTAGAACCATACAACAGTGTATTGTCCACCCACTCTTTGCTAGAGCACACCGATGTTGCCGTCATGCTTGACAACGAAGCCATCTACGACATCTGCCGCCGATCCCTGGACATCGAACGCCCAACGTACACCAACTTGAACCGATTGGTCGCCCAAGTCATCTCCAGTTTGACCGCGTCCCTTCGATTCGACGGTGCCTTGAACGTTGATATTACCGAGTTCCAAACCAACCTGGTACCATACCCACGAATTCACTTTATGCTTAGTTCGTTTGCCCCAGTTATCAGTGCCGAGAAAGCGTACCACGAGCAATTGAGTGTTGCTGAAATCACCAACAGCTCCTTCGAGCCAGCCTCCATGATGGCCAAGTGCGACCCTCGCCACGGTAAATACATGGCCTGCTGCTTGATGTACCGTGGTGATGTTGTGCCAAAGGACGTCAATGCCGCCGTTGCCACCATCAAGACCAAGCGTACCATCCAATTCGTTGACTGGTGCCCGACCGGCTTCAAGTGCGGTATCAATTACCAACCACCAACTGTTGTTCCAGGAGGTGACTTGGCCAAGGTACAACGTGCCGTATGCATGGTTTCCAACAGTACCGCCATCGCCGAAGTGTTCTCCCGTCTAGACCACAAGTTCGACCTTATGTACGCCAAACGTGCCTTCGTTCACTGGTACGTTGGTGAAGGTATGGAAGAAGGCGAGTTCTCCGAAGCCCGCGAGGATCTTGCCGCCTTGGAAAAGGACTACGAAGAAGTTGGTGCCGAGACCGCTGAAGGCGAAGGCGAAGAAGAAGACTACGGAGAGGAATACTAAACGACTGCTCCCCCCGTGTAATTTCCCCGTCTTTGTTGCCT
The DNA here is from genome assembly GCA_900128585.1 of Stramenopiles sp. TOSAG23-3. NCBI lineage: Eukaryota > Stramenopiles sp. TOSAG23-3. The sequence continues at coordinate 13,161 of LT642327.1, read as the reverse complement.
GCGTAATAGCAGCCTGATCGAGGCGGGAAAATTGATCAAAAAGGCCAAATAGGAAAAAACATTGTTTAGTTTTTTGATTCTGTTGCCCTGTATTAATTATACGGCTGTTTTTAAAATTAAAGAATTAGATACAGTTAAATTTTTCTTGGTCCATGTAAAACTTTTTTTTTCATCCCAAGCCCCAAGTCAATTTTTCCCAGCCACTGAGAGGCTGAGGAGGTAAAAAAGTGTGCAATTTATTTCAACCCGTGCGTGCACCCTACCCAATTCGAGTCTCTCTCTCTCTTCCACGTGTACAAAATGCACCAGCGGATGACCCCGTTACGAGGCTTCACTTGCTCTTCTTCCCCTTCGCTGCTTTTGGCGGCTTACCTTTGATAACTTTCAAAAACATTTCAACTTCCTGCACAACACTGTCTTTCTGCAAAAGCCCGTCGACATCCTTCAGCGCACTTGAAAAAATTGCCTGTCCCCCGCTGCCTGACGTTTCAACATGCGCCCGGTTCGACATGGAGCAGATTTGGCGCAGGATTCCCGCGCTTGTCTCTATGATATCGCCACACGTCATCCCTGTTGATTCTTTTCTATCTTCAGCTGGAATTTTCATCATTGTGGAAGACGCTAGCTGCGCAGCAGCGCAGGCCAGTTGGTGACCTTTGCGGTTGACAATTGAGTCAACGCACTCCATGTTGTTGTCACAGATCATGTAATGGAAAACCCCCAAGCCTTGCTTTTGCACCCCCAAATGCGATTTATACCGTGCCAGGGCAGTCGCTACCCTTGGAATGACCCCCTCGTCAAACAGCCGCTTCTTAAAAATGACCCCTTCTTCCGTCAGTTCCGCAAGTGTTATTATGCCAAAGCAGCACTCTTGTTGAACCCCCGCGTGCCCTTTGTACTCGTCCATAAAGCGTAAAACCCCTTTCGTGCCAGCAGCCATGCTCCTGCGCACGGGCGGCTTAATGGGCAAAATCCCAGCAACTGGAATCCACAGGCGCTCATCGAGCTTCTTTGGTATGTACAATTCGTCTTTTCTAGATCCAGATTTCATGGTCATGTTCTTGGCCTTCTGCCACAACGATTTTTTCCCCCCCGATGGTTCCTCTTTGCCTTTCCCTTTTTTTGGGAGCGGCTCGTCTAGCAATCTCAATTCGAACAGGGCGTAATTGAACGTGTTGGTTTTTACCCCGTAATGCGTCAAAGGCTCCTCATCGTCCATAATATCTCCGTTGTACAGCAATTGCTGATGAGCAGTACTGAATCCATAATCCTTTTCAATCCGCACCTTGATCTGCTCCACAGTATCCCCCGTCGACACCATCTTTAACGGGAGCATTTGGTCCGAAGAGGCCGAGTCCCCTCGGTGCAACAGCCGAACGTCCGATACCAGTTCTACTTCCGGTTTAGCTGACGACATCTTCGACGAAAACTATGCACCGCGCACAACGCTACGGTTAGGAGAGATGAATGCAAAATATCGAGCCTGATAATTTGACCATGATCGTGAAAAACACAAGCAAGTACACATTTTTCTTTGCGATAGCTGTAGAATAAGAATGAAAATGTAATGTGCCCTATGAAAATCAAAAAGAAAAAAGCCGTTATTATATTATAATAAAATACAACGACGTGTGGGGTCGGTAGGTAGGTAGGTGGTAAAAAAAAAAATAAAAATACCCCAACAACAAATAAAATAAAAAAAAATCATCCGAAAAATCAAATCGGGAAAGTGATGATGGTATGCTATTGCCTGTATTTTTTGTAGGTCGACAAAATAGAGGCACAGAGCGCCGACTATGTTTGCGGTGATAATTGGGAGGAGGAGCCCTGCTGACCTGCTGAGATGAAATTTGCACTCAACTTTTGTACAAATGTTTTGTTTAAAAAAAACAAGAAAATTGGCTGTTATTTTTTACTCAAGAAAATTGGCTGTTATTTAAAATAAAAACAAAAAATTGGCTGATATATTTTAAAGTAATTAAAACAAGAAATTTGGCTGTTATTTAAGTAATTAAAAATAAAAACACCCTATTAATGCTTACTTTAAATTTAATATTTTTTAATCTTACGATTTCTTTGTACTTTCGTCAAAGGATTTTTCTTTCCTACTCTCTACGGACTGTCATCATGGCAACCAGATCGCTGGCTAGAACACCAACGGCCTCACTGAAGGTAATGTTACTATTGCTCCATGGGTCGATGGTATTCATTATCTCATCCATTTCACCCAAGCTCTTGTTTGGATCGATCTTGAGAACGAATTGACGAAATTCATTCTCGCTCAGAACACCGTTGCGATCGGCGTCCACGTCACGAAACATTCGCCGAAATCGTCCAAGGAATTTGTCATGCCCTTTCAGTTGAAAATCGAGAAGAACTTTCAGAAACATGCGGTATGGGATTCTGCCTGATCGAGCCAGGGCAGCCTGTTCGTTTTGCATTGCTACGATGCTTCCTCGGCGACGGGTCGGGATGTTGTTCCTAAACTTAACTTTGACTTGTGGAACAGGCAAATCGCGGATGGAGTCTTTGACAAGGACCATCAAGCTCAAACCATCTTCGTGATTGTACATATACTTGATAATATCGACCCACTCCTCTTCTTCTACGTTCCCTTTCAGCCTGGACTCAAGGACTCGGTTGATAGACGCGTCGGTCTTCATGGGCATCTTCCCTTTCAAGTACACCCGAAGAAGCTCAACGACGGTTTCCTTTAATTGCTTTTGTACAAACCGAAATTCCTCGTCAATCTCGTTTCTCAAAATTTTACCAAAAACTGCAACATCGTTGTCCAACTCACTATATTTGTTTACCCCCTTGATGACAGCACTGGCGTGCTCAATGATTAGGGATTTCAACCCGTACCGCTGGTTTAGAAACGTGTACATATGCTGCTCCATAGTTTCTCTTGGCAGGTGGTTCTTGGCGCACTTCTTGTCGAACTTTTCCTTGGACTCGTAAATCAGGTCAATAAAATTTTCTTTTAATTGCTTCAAGGACAAAATTCGTATCTTCGTCGACTTTTCGGCGCTCCGCGGGGGGCCGAGGCTGGGACCGAAGGCACCGCCCCCAGGGGTGGCCCCCGGCGCGGGAGGAGGGCCCGTGCGAAAAGATGACGGCAGCGTTTGCATCGATGGCCCCAGTTTGCTATGGCGACGCAGAGCCTGCTGCTGTTGCTGGCCGTACTGCCCGCTGGTGCTGGCAGGCTGCTGCCGTGCCTGCTGGTGCTTCCTCGCGCTCCCGGTGCCGCGCGCTTCCTGTTTCCGAGCTTCCGCTTTCGACGACAGCTGCTTGCCGCGCTCAAGCTCGCTCATCATTCGGGCTTGCTCCTGATTCTTCTGAAACATCTCTTGCTCTAGCGCTTCCGCTGCCTGTAGAAGCAACGAATTCTCCTTCTCCGCTCGCGCGATTTGGGCGTTCGATTCACTCAATCGGTCCATGTAATGGCTGTGCATGGCGTTGACCAGGTTCCCACTCTCTGCGAAGGAATTTTGCACTTGGAGCCTGATCTTTCTCAGGGCCGTGGCAAATGCCGGGTTCTCCGTCGTCGCAAAGTTGATGGCCTCCTGAAAGCAAAGGTCGTACAGACTCTGCTTCGCCTTGGTAATCTCCAACGTTCGCTGGAACGCATCGTGCGTGTTGCTTAAGTTTACATCCAAATCGTTTTCAGTTTTTTGCGCGTGGCCGTCGAACACGCCAGACAAGCGAGCGCTTTCGCTTCTTGACATGGTCGATCGGAGCCCTTTAAGTTCGTCGAAAACGCTCTTCGCTTCGTTGAAGTCGTTCTGCAACGGACCGCTGCGCCCTGCACTTGTCTTGGATGGGGCCGTGTGGGCAGGAGCACTATTGTTCTGAGAATTCCTCGGGGGGGCAGGGGGTGGCGGGGGAGGAGGCCCTGGCGCCACGGGCGCTTTCTGGGTCGGAATAGGGGGGGTACTGGCCACCGCCTCCTTCTGGGGCGGGGCGCTGGTATACGAAGAGGGTAGCACCATGTCGTCGTCCCCAAGGAGGTTTGTTCCATTAAAAATAGCCATGCTTGGCAGCCCAATGATGATCCGTTCTTCCTCGTCGTCCGTAGTTGCGTCCGCGTGCAGCTCTCGAAGGCACGGCAGCGTTTGCAGGGAGTTGAGAACAGATCCTAGGTGGGTGAACGCGTTGTGCTTAATATTCAACGTCGTTAGCTTTCGAAGCCCAGATAGGTCTTTCGGCAGCTCCTTCAACTTATTTCCATGCAGGTCAAGCTCCGTCAAATTTGGCATACGGCTAAGCAACGGCATCAGACTATCCAACGATTCGAGCGCTTCCAGAGCCAGAGACACCCTATTCCTATTCTGCTGGCTCATTAACCTCTGTTCCACATGCTCCGTCATGTTTCTAAAAAAAATGTGACTGGCTGAATCACTAAGAAAGATCTCACAATTTAAAAGCACACTTTAAACAATATTCTATGTATAAACGAATCATTCAGATTCTTTTAATAAAGTTCTTCATTTGTCAATGTTACGGGAGAGAGAAAATGGGATTTTTGATTTTTACTATATTATTTTACTTAAAAAGCTAATATACAACAATAATAATATTAATTATTATTTTTTTTTACGATCGAATACTAATTATTAAATAACGACGATTGATTCACAGGGACATAGCTTTAAGAAAAGATGATCTGATGATGATGAAGCGAGAAAAAAAAATGAGAAAGGAGAGAGGCGGAGGAGACTAGAAGCAAAGAAAATAAAATCTAAAATTAAATTGTACTTAAAATTATTTAGACTACTACTGTGTTCCCTTTGTATTTATTTGTATTCTACAAAAAGTATAAGTTATAATAAAATTATCCAAAATAAAGGTTCATACGAGTGAGTGAGTAGAAGAAAAAGTTGTATTAACAATAAGGAATTTTAATTCATTTAGTCGATCGTATAATCTAAAATAAAAAGTCACTTTTTCATCATATATAAATCCAATAAATACGAGGAGACGACTACGAGGGTATAATATTTGTACATTTCCAGAAGAAAGAAAGTCCAAGAAGGAAGAAGAAAGAGGAAAAGAAAGTTCTTTATTTTTTTAATAAAAATAATTCAACTAAAAAAAAAGTATTACAGTAAAACAACAGTATTTATAATAAATAATACGATGAAATAATAAAAAAAAAACAATAACTGTTTTTAAAAAAGACTAGTCTAGTCTCTAACTAATTACCAGGTATTAATATCGTATGAACTGTATATTATGTGTATAATAAAGCAATCTGAAATATTATAAAAAAATGTCGTCTTCTACAAAAAAAAAGATGAAAGAAAATGATGGTCTTTCTGCTTTGAATACGACTAATTATTATAATTAGGTAACAGGTAAATAGCTAGCGATGATGATGTGCGAAAAAAGAAAAAGAAGAAGAGGAGCGGATGATGGAGCGTAACCACCTGGAGCCTGGAGAGAAGAGGGGAAGTGTTTTTTGTTTTTTTGTTGTTTTTTTGTGTTGTTGTTGATGGGGGTAAAAAAAAAATTAAATGACAAACAAAGTAACGGTTTCTTTCTTGTTTTTCAATCTAAATTTTTTAATCTTTATTAACAATTATTTTGAAAGAAAAATTTCGATTGTATTAAACCCAGGCTTTAAAGTTGTTGATCAATTAATTTACCGTTTCATTTGTATAGATTGTGTGATGAATAGTTTACTTCGTAAAATTTTACGCCCAGGGAGGGCATTTGGAGGTTTGAAAACTGGAGGCTACTGGTCAGCTCGCACTTCTTATCGACATTTGCGAGGAAACAACGGACACCGCACAAAATACATACTTTACGGGACTGGTCTTAACATATTCTGCGCTGGCGCTTTTGGCCATTCGTGGGTTGCAGAATGTGCGTCTTCTAGTGGACCGGATGGGAATAGAAAACTAGCCGACTTGTTCACACTGCCAACGGACCCAGCCAGTTTTTCTGGTGCGGTGACGATTGGGGGGGTAACAGGATTTTGTGCCGGTTTTGTTGCCAAAAAAGTCAGCACCGTCGCCCTATTTTTCCTTGGAAGTACATTTTGTGTGTTTCAGCTTGCTGCCACTCAAGGTTACATAGAAATAAACTGGGACAAGCTCGAGAACGATGTCGCTGTTGTCATTGAAAAAGGAAAGCAAACAGACATGGAGACGGGCAACCCTGAGGACTACATAAACAAGCTTGCACCGTTGCTCTTGGAGAATGGGACTGGAACGGGTGGTGGCTTTGCTGCAGGATTCGTCTTAGGCGTCAGACACGGGTAACGGACCTTTCCGCATATGAATGTGATACAGCAGTCTATAAATATTGCAGTATAGATTTTATTGTTTTACGCCAGTACGAAGTACTTCGCACCGTAAAGTATGACATAACTCAACACGTAATTTTTATATGAAATTAATTTTTTAATATCATAACATACACTTGAAAAAGCACTAGACTTAGGGTAGGATACGTTAAAGTTTTAAGCTTACGAAGTATACTAAACTACGCACGTAGATTTCATAAATTATGTTTTCGCATGTACATTCGTATCTCCCGTAAGGTCCTAGGCATAGGAAGGGCGGAGTCTCTACATGACACCAAGAGAGGTTAGCGCTTGGTCTTTTGCCGCAGATTGGATATGGGCTGCACGAATGGCTTGGACTAAATCATCCCCCATTGCTCTGTACAGCATGTGAAGCGCACGGTTCGTCGCCATTCTCATCTCGCCCCGAGCAGTGTTTACCAGCCGCAAGACAGCGGGGACCGCATGGCGTTGTACTAGGCGGGGGCGTCTTTCATACATCGCCGGGACTACGTCCGCGACACGATTCAGCATGGCCTTTTGAACACGTGGGTTGCTGTGTACACACAAGTTCACCATGGTTGGAAACATGGTCGGCAGCGGCACACAAGATTCGAGCATGTCCAGTACATTATTCGTTGCCGTTATTATGGGCTTGCTGGCTGAGGCCAAGTTGGCCGCAGCTGCCGGCAAAAGCAGAGGGACGATTTCTGTTATCTGGTTTCTGACCGCAGGCAGCAACTCGCTCAACGCTCGAAGAGTCGTAAGGCACACCTTGCTGTTGCTGTCCCCCAAACGTGGCATGAAATGGTCGAACGCCGCCATGAGACGCTCGCTGTTAGGGGCAAGCGTCGCAGCGTGCTTGGACAACAGGTCAACAGTCGAGATGACCGCTTCCTGCCTTCTTCGCCAATCGGAGCTTCCCATATGCTTCAGCAAATTCGGTAAAAGCAGCTCAACTTCGGGGGCTTCTTGCCTGGTAACTGAGTTCAGCCTGCCTGCCTCCCGGCTACTTGCATCGGGTTGTTGCTCATTTCCATCGTTGGCACTGTCCCTGCGAGAGCCCCACTTTTCTTGTCTACTGGCACTGCGACTCCTGGCACGAGACCCTCGGCGCTGTCTCTGCTGCCGACTCATCGAGCGACTGCTCGATACCCTGTAGTCGTCGATGGGGTAGCCATTCCGGCCTTTTTCAATCAAATCCATGACTTGGCGCAATTCCCGTTCTTGCAAGAGCCGTCGCAATTGGCGTTCCGTTACTGCACCGACTTTGTGGAGCCCGTAAAAAATTCTACGCCCCGCACGGCGCGCGTCTTGTTGCGGCTCACCCATGAACTTTACAGCCGCACTAATCAGCCGGTTCAAATCACGGGCACCGCAAATTCGGGTGCCCATTTGTGAGATGCAATATTCGATGAGCTGTGCCGTGCATGCACGCACTTGTGGGGTTTTGTTGTTCGCACAATTAAGCAAGGAAGACAATGCCTTGGACTCCGAGCAGCTGACACACATGGAGCGAAGGCATCGATCTGCTTCATCCCCTACAAATCCTGTGCCAGACTCAGACGCCCGCTTTAGCAAATGCACCACGATAGTGTCCAGTTCCGGGTCCATCAAAGGCCCTAAACCATCGATCATATCATTCAAGGTCAATAGACCATTCTTGGCGACAGCCGAGCGCAGGTTCTTTGACGCTTTGTTTACGCTGAGGACTATACCATGCAGTGCAGGTCCGATGGTGTCCTGGTGATGCAATGCCAAGGCACGAATTACATTCAAAGCATCAAACACATTGTCCCACTGGTCAGAGGTCAAGTCTTTCATCGCGCGTCGCATTTCAATGACTTCATTCTTCAGTGGTTTTATTTGGTCTGACGCCAGGTACTCTGCAGTTCGTTTGGAATGGTCGTACTCTTTGTTGGGGTCGTTCTCAACCGGCGCCTGGGATGGGCGGCCAGACGGGCGAGGGGAGACTTTTGGCTTTCCTGCACGGTTCTGTCTTCCGTACCGGTTTCCACCGATGGAGCGCCGTCCCGCAATTCTTTTCTTTTTCGCCAACTCTTCTTGGTCCAGTTCCCTCGAGACAGACTTCGCCCGTGCTTCCTGTTCCTGCACCTGCTTGAGGTACTCGCGACGTCTCATCGTCGCTGCGGATACTTTCCGTTCACGATCACGGCGCTGGGTCTCTGTCCGTTCGTACTCTCCTTCTGCGGCCCAATCATTTTCTGCAGTGCTTGATGCAGGCGCAGAGTTTGATGTCTGAAACCGGGGATCATGGTGATGCCGTGCCGCACTCGCATAATTCGCACTTCTCATCGGCCGAATCGGCCGATCGTCTCCCATTTGACGTTCTTGGGCAGCGTAGTTCGTAGGACTAACGGTTTCAGCACGCTTCAGGTTTCTTGGATCTTCCAAGTCCAGCTCATTGATGGAGTCGTTTTCGATAACTCCATTGGCGCTGGCCGCGCGTCTGGACTGACGCGCACCACCACGGCTTTTCAGGCTTCGCAATCGGTCTCTAATGTCATCTGCCGACAGGCGGACATCGACGTCGTTTTCTCGAGTTAAATCCCGAGCACCATTTTTTCCAATGTGCTTTCCACCATCGTTTGGCGCCTGGGGCGGCCACACTTGTTGCGCTGGGTCAGATGGGTGGTTGCCGCCACGAAGACTGCGGCCAAGGGAAGGCTCAAAAACGCGAGGGCTGCTTTGCGAGCCCTCCTCTTCCCAACCGGACTGGACTTCCCTCCGGCCGGAATTTCTCTTCGCAAGCGAATTCGGCCGTCGTTCCTTATCGTCATGGCGGTCTGGGATATAGTGCCCCCCATCTCGCGGGTTTCTTGAACCGCGAGGGGTTGGCCCTCCCCGTCTTCGCACGACAGCCGCTTTGCCGCCCTCTTCGGCGCGTTGCCGGCCGCGCTGGGCAACATTCATCCCACTTCCTACTATTCCCAACCCTCCTCCTAGTTCATTGCTTCCGGCTTCGCCCTTTGCCCCACTTCCGCGACGCCCCCTCGCACTTCCTGGGTCACCCCGCGCGCTCTGGTCTCCACGGGCACTCACCGTGCTATTGCTATCGGCTTCGCTACTCTGGCTCCTTCTACTCCTCGCACTAGAATTGCCAACACTACTTCTCGAGCTGTTTTTCTCTATGCCTGGGCGGCCAGCTTTGCTTTCCTTTTCATTATCCGGCAGCCACAAAGAAATTTTCGGGTCTTTCTTCTCTCGTGGCTCTGGGGACGCTGCAAATGGGAATGGCGACCGTACAGAGCGCGGCCCCCGCCTTGATTTCGGCGTGCCCAGCTCTGCACTCCTACGGGGATCTGCCGCCAATGGGCTGGCCACAAACTGGCGAACTCTTCGCCGCTCCCTGGTGGGAGATCCGTCTTGCTCTTTATGGTCCGCCTTTGTCGGGCTCGGCGGGACAGTCGATTTCTGAAATTCAAAGGGGTCTTCAAACAGCGATTTCGAATAAGTATCGAAGTCAAGGGCATCCGTATCGGAAATGTGAAGTTGAAAGGGGGCTCCATCCCGACCTTTTAACTCATTGAGGCGCCGATCGACGTGGTCCTTCTGCCGCCACACTCGCCCTTCATCTACACGCTCGGTCCCAATAGCAGTGGCAGGCCCCTTTTTGCGAGCCTTCGGCGACACCACAATTTCATTCTTGGTGTTCTGTGAGCCAGCAGTGGCTGCCCTCAACGGGCGTGGAACATTGAACGGGATTTTACGCGAGGACACGCGTCCCGCACTGGGGTGCCGGCGCGAACTAGCGCTCCTTGACCTATGGATGGCGTCAGAGGACTTTTTTATACCTCCCCCACTGTGAGACGATCCCGTAGAGTCGTTGAAACTATTGAAACCGCCACCTCCCGAGCCAGCCGGGGTGGGGGGAGGGGCATAACTGTCCGTGCTAGTGTAGACTACATGGCCGTTCGAATTCATGGACGGCAACGTGGACGCTGGCATTGCAAACCTTGCCTTCAAGTCGTTCATGGTCTCCTCGGCGTCTTCGCTTCGATCGAGCCCCTCTACGAGCGCCAGCACATCTATTTCTTTCCCGGCCCGATTGTGAAGAATGGCCAAGGCCTCTGTCACCGCAAACTTCACTTTCGGTCGCTTGTCGTGAAGGATGTGAACCAGGCCGACAACCAGTTGGGGAAGCTCCAACTCTTCTATGCGGCGAGTCAACAAGGCTTGCATGGCTACCTTCACAATGCCTTCTCGTATATACCAGTTTGGATTGTCCAGCATGACCAAAAGATTGTCCAGGACCTTTCCACCCCCTACTACCTTTAACAGCTGCTGAAAAACTTCGAGCGCGGTGTTGCGAGCAACCACAGTGTTGTCCCCGAGCCGGTTCACAAGACTGTGCAGAATGGCAGGAAAATGATCCGACATTTCATCCCCAACGCGCACGCACAAAATCGACAAAATCTGCAGGGCCGTGATGGAAATTTTAAAGTTTCCGTCATCTAATAGTAGGGACATGAAGTCTAGCAAGTCTTCCATGTGTGGCTTCAGCTGATCCACCTCCTCGTTGGATAATTTTTGAACGATGGACAAGAAATTCTCAACCGCGGCCGCCCTAACTTTCCACGCGTCTTTATCATTTAGTCCGTCGATGACGTCCGCCGGCAAAAATCCGTACTTCAAACCAGGCGGACTGCCAAGGTCTGGTGGATCTATAACTGAGTTTGAGGATTGTTCTAAATCCCCACTGCTAGAAGCGGACGAGAGGTTCTGGTTACTAGTTTCACTGTTTTTGTCGTCGTCTTCCTCCTCTTCCGACTCATCTTTATTAACAGAAATTTCGTCGTCGTCGTCGTCGTCTTCGTCTTCGTCTTCGTCTTCCTCGGCTTCGTCTTCGTCTTCGTTCTCAAAATCATCGTTTTTATCGTCCAGCCCCGAGCTCTCTTCCGTCTTGTCCTCTTCTTCGTCTTTATCTTCGCGCTCCATTTCTGTAATGCGCGCACGCCGTTCCATCGCCTTCACCAATTCTTTTTCTAAAAGGGACTGGGTATCCTCCATTTCTACCCCAACGTTAGCTCGCTTTGACTTTGTGATGGGGCTTGCGACCGGCTGCCTCATATTTGGGGAAACCCGCGGGGACTCGATCTTTTCTACCTTTTGCTCCACATCTTTCGCTTTCTGCGCGCGCTCGTCTTCCGCACGTGCCCTTGCTTTACTACTGAACTGCCTGGTAACAAGCTCTAGCTTTTCGCGCCCTAGCCTTTCCACGTGCTTCCAAAAATTTTTGTCTTCGTCGTTGGCAAATCGCAGCGCGGTCTCCGCTGCGTCCACTACGTGCTCGTTCTCATCGTGCAGGCGATCGATCATCGACGCCAGGAGTTTCATGTAATCTTCTCGGCCCGCCGCCGCGCTTGGGACCAGGTAACCCTCCGCAATTGTAGGTATCGCCAGCAACGTCTCCGCGCGAACATCGACGTTGTCATGCTTCAGGCCGTGCTGTATCAGTCCCTCCATAACGCACTCTACACTCCCCATCGCTTCGACGTACGTCGTCAGAACGTGCACGCTCGTCTCACGTCGGTCGTCTTCCGACAGAGTCTGAAACAGGGCCGGCAACACGATTGGGAAGTAAATGTCTGTCGTTTGAAGATCACGGTTCAATAAATCGCACAACAACTCTGCACTTTTCCTGGCGACGTTCACGTTCGTATCCACGACTCGGTCGCTCAACATTTGAAACAGCTGCGTCAAGTTGTGCACGGGGAGTTCTCCATCGCTTTGCCTGACCGAAATTCGAAGTTGGTCGATCGCATCTATTCTTTTCCCATCGTCGACGTCGTCGAGGCCGATAAACAAGTTTGAATCCTCAAACATGGTCTATGCACTTCTTCTGTACGTCTCCTCTGACACCAAAAAAAAAGAAGCAAGCTCCAAGAACCCAAACTACAGGCTCACGCACAACACTTCTTATCGCACCACAAACACTTACCAACAGCGCGACACTTGCAAACTATGTTACAAAAGCGAACGTTGCCTAAGAGAGGGAGACAGTAAACCGGGGAGAAACGCAAGGTTACAACCAGCAAAGTCGCGCGCGTGCAGTCTGTCGATCGATCGGTGGTTACTCTGTTCGTTCGAGATCCGCAAACCCGTTTCTATGTTGCAATCCGTTTCTTGCTTCTTTGGATCGAAGGTTAAACCAAACCCGTTAAAAACCAAATGCAAATAACCGAACCAATACCCAATCACTATGCTTCCACTTAAAATGATTCTTCCCTACGCAAACAAAAGCACACTCTTCCTCTTCTGTTTTGTCAACCTATCAGCGACTGTTCCATGTACTCATATTACTTACAAACGACACTTCATTCCATCTATCGATCGTTTCATTAATATTAATTGTAATAATAATAATAATTAATAATAATACCAACACTTCTTTTTTTCTTTTTTTTCTTCTTCCTCCCTCCTCTGTACCACCTACTACTTACTATTATATAATACTTACTATAAAATAAATACTCCCTCCCTCCTTCAGCTTATTCACTTATACTCATTAAACTATTTTTAATTTCTTCTAATAAATCTTCTTCTAAATCCGCTAACTAATAATAATTATCACGAAGCTCTCAACGATAATTAAGGTGATAATAGTATTATAAATACAAATACAATTAAATTAATAATTACATTTACATATGAATAAAGAAGGAATAAAATATAAAATACAATAGTATATATAGTTACAATACCTTATTTTACAAAACAACGAGAAAGTGATTTGGTCTGCCTGTTATTTCGCTTACTTAGCAGTTATAATCATTCGTTTTCTTTACTAAAAACATAGGCAGTAGTAGTATACTATATTATATACTTGTATATATTTTATACTTTTGTTT